>CCAG010009413.1:0-24539 GCA_001077435.1 Glossina morsitans morsitans
AAAATGACTATACTCCCATCCTTCAGTGGTAGGTATAAAAATTAAATTCCTTCAAATCATTATATAAATTTATTCATTTATTTTCTCAGATCTTATTCGTTTTTTAAAATCGCCCCTTTATTTCGAAATGCCTTATAAATGTATGTTCAGAAAGGAAGCAAAAGATGTGAAATTAAGTTCAAGTTTACCAAAAAAAAAAAAAAGAAAAAATAAAAATAAAAATAAAACAAAAAAAAATTAATGATCTATTAAAAAAACATAAAGCAATTAGTTGTCGGTGCCATGAAACCATTTAAGAAGAAATCTTCTCAAGAGAAATAAACAAAAAGTAAAACAAACAAAAAATAAAATAAAAAAGAGATAAAAAAAGTAAGAAAATTGTGTGCGAGTGCGACCGACGTTTTTACACCTACCAAACAAGAAAAATATCTACTAAAGGCATTACGTAAAGCGACAGACGGACATGCCTAAATCGATTCTCAGAGTTCGATACTGATCAAGGAAGAATATGCATACTTGGAATCTCTAAGAGTTTCTTTATAAATTGCACAAACGTTTTAACGTAACAAACATACCGTCAGAGAATGAATAGTGATGGGTACAAAAAAAAAGAAATTAAATCTGATCATAAAAGATTCTAAACTACAATGAACTAAAATTAATAACACTTAAAGAAGCACATGCACATAAATAAATATCAGTATCAGCGGAGATAACAAATATTTAATTTAATCAAAATAAATAAAAAAAATTATAAAAGAAAATAATAAACGCAACCTAAGCAAAGTCTGATGTAGACACTCATTTAAAAAGAAGATGCGAATGATTTTAACCCTTTTACGGCGTGAGAGAATTGCCGGATTGAAATCAACTTTACTTTATAAACAACAATCGAACTTAACCTAACTTCTTGCATTGTGCAATTGTTTCATTATTTCATTGTTCTTTGGCGAATAATTTTTCGTTATTCTTTCTTATAAGAGGAGCTGCATTATACACCATGGGCTGGTAATGTGCCCATATCGAGTAAACTGAATAGCTATCGATTATCGAGTTCCTGCAGGTAGTAGTGGGTTTACAGGCCTAGGTGAAGTATGCATTGTTCAAAAATATGTCGATCGTAGATTTTCTGTCGAAGAACGAGTTTACTCGATATCGGCAGCTACAAGCTGGCCACAGATGAACGAGAATAAAGAAAAATTTCTAGAACTGCCGCAGGATTTGAGATAGCTACACTTTTTGGACATCTTCCATTCGACTCTCTAGAGAAGGTGACCATTGTGCGATCATTGTTCTTGACTGAAGCCAAATCTTCTAAAAGCAAAAGACTTAGATAATGACATAACATAACCTAACTTCTCAATTTGTGTACACACAGCGTTTTAAAAAGGGTAACATGGGCATTGATTTTCGAAGGATTTCTTTTATTTTTTGTTTTTAAGGCGCTACATAAGACGATTAAGATCCAAGCCTTCTGAAAGCGAAAAGCTTGGATAAATGCTAACCTAACCTAACTCCTTAGTACTGCGTTTTAAAAAGGTGAACATTAAGAGTTTATCAAAGACTTAGAACTACTTTACAATTCCAGTCACCCAGGGGAGATTCTCTATACGCGACTCACCTTAAGAAACGTGGTTAAAGAGAATTGGGGAAGACAGAGATAGCCAACGACCGCAGTTTAAGAAGTAAGTATTCCACCTTCATTTTTACCGATCGAGCACCCAGCACAGCCCCGTTCGCACATCAACCATAATTAAAGTACACTCTAGCAGACTAAAAACTAAGGCCAAGCAAACCTACTGTTTTTTAGCTAATTGGCTTATGTATAGCAAGTACACGCTACATGAGTCCACCGTGGACTTGTAAGATTTTTCGATTGGTATTTGACCCATCAAATTTTCAACCGGTACCTATTTATTCGTTTCTTTCTTTTTTCCTTCACTTTTCTCAACATGATGACCCACTCAGACGTTGTCTTTTACATGGTCATGGACGAGAGAGAACAAAGCACGAAGAAGTATTGAATGCTTAAGTTTCTTAATTAATTATAATTTTGATCCCAGAAGGCAAACATTGAATGGGAAAAAGCTCATCGTAGACATCTTATAGCGCTGTACTTAGATTCTCTTTCGGCATTCGGCATTGCGCGTATTGTCCTGCAAGGGTTAATGTTGAACGAATTTATTGTACTATCAGAGGCTATAAGAGTAATGCTAAACGGCCATAGATTAGTATCTTAAAGTTTTGCGTGCTGAATTTTTAAGGCGGTCTTTTTTTTCAAGTTTAATTCAACAGACATAATATGAAATTTACTACTTTTTGCCACCAGTTTTGAAAAAGAAGAAAAAAATCATATAAATAAAATGAAACGTAAAAACAAAAAAAAAAAAAGAAAAACAAAAACAAAAAATGATGGAACGTAATATTTGCGTACGTCTTTCGCTTTGCTTATCTGCTTGCTTGCTTGCTTGCCTATGCTTATGTTTATTTGTTTCTTGATTTCGCCTGTCTCTCTGTCCTTTCCGTTTTGGTAGCTGTTTTAAATTTCAAAAAAAAAAAAAAAAAAGGACAAAGTTGCTTAAACATTAAATACTTAAGCGCTGCTGTTACTGCATTGTTATAAATTTAAACAACTCCAATGTAATAGTAGCGATAAAATCTTTCTTTGGAGTTTGTCACGTCAGCCTATTTGTATTGCCTTTTTATAAAGCTAAGTGAACATTTACTTTGTTATATGATGACGACGACGACAATGGGTGAGTGGGTGATTTTAAAACGATTTAAAAATATTATCAAGAAAAAATTTAATTACATAAGAAAAATAGTTATTTTATTTTCTTATGCATGCTCTGGGCGTATCCGTCGACAGATCACGGCCATTTTTCAAACTCGTATTCTAGATCGATCAAGGTATGCTTATGCTAAATTTCAGCTTCCTATCGTCAGTTTTGCGACTATGAAGATTCACAAAATTTATCCAGTTTCCATAGACTTAGTGTTTTAATCGACAATCGAACTTTGGGTTATACATAGACACGTAGTTTAAGTGACTCACTCTTTTTATACTCATCACCGAAGGATGAAGGGTATAATCGTTTTGTCAAAACGTTTGGAGTGCCCAGAAGGAAGCATCAGATATTCCACAATGTATATACATTATTGATCAGCATCAAATTTGAAGTCGAATTAAGCATGTCCGTCTATTTGCTTGTCCGTCTATTTGTCTGTCCGCCTATTGTTAACATCCCCCTGGCCGCTGAAATGAAGCTATCGACCCCAAATTGGGCAGAAACATTTGAAGTTCCTGCTCGCAGCTTGATATTGAAAACGGGCCAAATCGGCCGACGGACACGCCTACAGCACCAAGTAAACTGACAACTCCGTTTTTCAAACGAAATGAAAAATTGGTTTTTTACTCATTACTCATAAGCTCTAACAAATAAATGTACAAAAATTTGAAAGCGTATTCTATGGGCGAGGCTGTACACAAAAGTGGAAAAAGTTTGTCACGCCTACCGAATATTATAGTGCAACAAAATTGAATTATTTTTTCAATACCTTTATAACGCGCAGAAACAAGCCGCCAAAAAATCTCATAATGTACATACTCCTTTGGCCACCTTTAAATTTGGAATGCACTTTAAACAAGTTCGTCTGTTCGTCTGTCCATCTTTCTGTCTGCGCAACTGTGTAATACTCCCATAAGCGAAAATGAAGATAACGCCTACAAATTTGCAAAAAAAATTTGAGGGGAACTTTTGACAGGACATGCCCACAAGGCCCAAGCGCCTCTACGACAAAAACTTTTATTTTGACACTAGAAGAAATCAACTGCGCCCAGTCCCAGTATTATAGAGCATGAGAATTTTGTTCTTTAAAACTCCTTTTGTCTTTTTTAAGATAACGGTGATGGGTATAACAAAAGATTCGGTCGTGACCGAATATAATTTTCTTACTTATTTAGATTCAAGTTTGCTGCACTGCTTACCACAGTGCTTCATAAATTAACCTTGCTACGCGAGAATGGCTCTGATATCGCCATTTTGTCATATTTTTTAAAAAGAATTTTTTTTTGTTATTTTTTTTTTTTTTTTTTTTAATACTTAATTATGCGCTTAATGTCTTCCTCGAATTCGAATCTTATCTTATTTTTTATATAATTTTTTTATTAATTATAAAAAACTCTACAAAAACGTGATATGAAAATTAAAAAGTTTAGAAGGTAGAAGTTCTCGTTGGTAACTTGGAAACAATTCTATTATTATTAATAAAAAAATATTTCAAAGCAATAGGAAGAATAAGAAACAAGTAAGAAAATTATACTCTCTTATAGTCCACCCCATCATTCTTATCCTAATAAATAATTCCCTCCGTTAATCCGGCAGGAGGAAAAAAATAAATGAATAATTTTTCCAACAACCCAATACCTACGCAATTATATAATAATCAACGTTTTACTTTCAATAAACAACAGTTCTTCATACATTCTACGTCGTCTGCGAAGGACGTATTTAGTTAATTAAAAATGTATGAAAAATGTATACTTTATATAAAATCTACATAGCTCTTTCACTTTTTTGTGATCTTAATTTACGTTAGAAGAAACCTTTAAGCAAAACGCTTAAGTAAGATAACCGCAGCATTTGAATAATAAAACAGTGGTTTTTGGTTGGCTCGGTGAGAGGACTTGTTTTAAAAACGCAATAAGCAAGATAAGCAAGATAAAGAGATGCCCGGTAGAGTAGGCTCAAGAACGGCTTAAGGAGCTCTCTGGAAATTTATGGCATTCCTAAAACCAAGCGGCAAGAAACATAACTAATGACGCATGCTGGGTAGCTCAACATATTATCAAAAGAAAGATTTAACAGTTTAAGCAAGATTTACTTGCACACCAGTATAACATATAATAACAAATAAATAATAATAATAATAATAATAATAATAATAATAATAATCAGAAATAGTTTAAAGAAAATATAAAAAAAAAAAAAAATTTTTATTAAAAGTTTATCGTTTAGAAAAAGCTTGCTTGGCTTCCTGTTCGTTACTCACAAAAAAAAATATATAGCCAGACTTTAAGCCATCTCTCATTAGTTTAAGGCTTAAGAGCTTACTTTCAATCTGACTGACTAACTTATCACGTCTGTCACGTCTGACTGACAACTGACTGACTGACTGCCACTTTTGTGACGGTTACTGCTACCAACCAGAATAATTATAAGATGGCTGTTGTTGTTCTTACAAAAATAATTTATTGTATCGCTTGCTACTATCTGAAGAAAAATGACATATATAGTTTAGACCCGCGTGTTCGTCAGCGAATATTAAAATTTAATATGGCCTCCGGTGATGAGTACAAGCTATAAGCTTCAAATTTATTTTTTTTTTTTGCTTTGATTAACATACATTAAGCAAACACTGCGTAAGTCATAAGAAATGTTTAGCAGTCTGTATACATATATATATATATGTTTGTGTACATATTTAAATTATATATATAAAAGTACATAAATATATATATATATATATTTATATATATATATATAAATTTTGTTATACAAACCAATCATTATAATGATCATTAAATGATTAGTCACAAAGCCGTCTTGTTCAGCGCTCTTTCTGTTGACTCACAGTGAAATATGTCTCCATGCAAAAGAAAAAAAAAAATCAAAAAAAAAAAAAAGAGAATATTTAAAACATGTTCACGAATGTATAAAAATTTACACCCACTTCGCATTTAGGACTTGATTGAAATCATTTTTACGCTTATAAAATGAAGAACTGTTAGGTTTATCAAAGCCCTTGCAAACGTATTAAAACAAGCCTCGAAAACTCAGCAGAAGCAGTTATATATCTACAATGAGCAGAGGAAAACCAACGGAGATAACCCCGCCTACTACTTTTTTTCTGTAGATTGTTAAACTATTTCTTATTACATTCAAATTTATTTAGAAAGTCAAACAAAACACAAAAAGAAACTAAGTCCATGTACAACAACAGTCCCCGAGCTTAATATCGAAATGTAAAAATTTCCTCTCTCTTATAAATTGCAAATAATTCCGTAAAGTGCTTACATTTCTATTCAGCGTTAAAAATACAATCAATTAAAACCGGTCTGGCGTCTACTTATCTGGAGTAAGTGACTAATGTTTGTATTTTTTCTTTTGAATTTCATCAAGGTCTTGGAAAATTGTATAAAATTACGCGCGTATAGATTTAGGGCGCATTTCGCATCAGTTTTCAGCTAGGCCTTGCCTTAAACGTTCGCTTTCATAATGGATATAATAATAACGCTGAGAGTAAGTCAACAGTGTATCTAATTTTTTTTGTTTTAAATTATAAGCACCCGGATCTATTTTGGATCTATACAAAATAGGCCTATGTCTAATAGGCCTAAACTTTCGTTTCCACACTTGACATATAAAAATAGAGCTGAATAAGTGACTAATGTTTGTAATTTTTTTTTTTTTTTTGATTTTCATCAAGGAGTTATATTGCATAAAATTACAAGCGTATACATCTACGAATCATTTTGCAATCAATTGTTATGGCGGTGTTTGTAGTGGAGGGCATTAAAAAATTCGTTCGAAGCTGTACGTTGCTTTTTTTTTTTTTGACTTTGTCAAATTTCCAATGTTTACTGCAAGCGACTTTTAATATGTATGCATGTATGTGTAAAAGGATGTATGTATATAGGTATGCAAATTGGATTTAGAAATCTTGATGTCTTAAGGCAGTTTTGGTCTCATTTCAAAAATAAAAGCAAAAAACCATTATGCCCTAGATAAGCAACAAAACTGAATAGCTGCAATTAGATGAAGTGATAAAACACTAGGCACAGCTTTAGGAAAGCAAAAAATCGAAAATTTGGAAAATCTTAATGATCCGAATAATTGAAATTTTACCCTCAATGTAGCCAACAAAAGAAAATAGGCTTAGTTACATTTCTATGAATAAAGTGTACGTCAATCAAGAGATATCCATCTGATTAGGCCTTGCAGATCTTTTCTAGTAAAGTTGAAATTTTATATACGAAAAAAACATACGTCAAAGGATTACTAGTCTTCAGCATTCAACAATTTTCTCATCGATTCAAAATCATTCTCTCAATTGACGGAGGTTTGTCTCTCTGTCCATGCAATTTTGTCTTCAATCTATATCTGATACACTGACTTGTTTTGGTCCAAAGACGAATCCTAGAGAAAACGAATTGTAGCGAACCATTTACATGAATACATCATTCAGAAAAGTCGTTGCCTGAGCTCGTTGAGGGAAAAGTATGGAAAGTAACATGTTAACATACTAAATGAAAGCGGAAAATTTGGATAGGACGGGACCACATCTTTAATCACCATCTCTATTGAAAAGAAAGCGTTTGTGTAACAAAATAGTTATGATTTTTAAAATTTTTATGATGAGAATCGGTCCATAATTTCGCATAAAGATTAACTATGCGAAATTTGGACCACATAGGTCTAGTTTTTGTGATCCGAGCCCATAAGCGTTTGTCTAATTTTTAGTACTTCATGGCAGACGCAAGTTTTTTGGTAAAAAACAAGTATTTAACTAAACTGGGACCATATCAGTCAGCACTTTAGAACTGATCTCGTCCCAAGGAAAGTCTAAATTTTCACATGGAAACGAAGTTATATTTTTTGCTATTTTATTACAAAAAAAAAAAATGAAAAATTTGTGTTAGGTAGGTATTGGACTTTTAAAGGATGGCCTTGACCGACTAGAGTATCTTCACTTTAGCCATCAATTTCTAAATTTCCCGTAAAAACACGTACGATACTTAAACAAATAAAAAATCGTATTCAGCTGTGACCGAACCTTTTATACCCACCAGCTCTATCTTAAAAGAGACTAAAGAGAAAATAGAAAATAAAATCCACAAACTCTGTAATTCTAGGGGCGCGTGGCTGATATTTGCCATTTTTGTAGAAGATGTGTGGAAATTTTTATGAAGTGTCATGCAAGTAATCTATGAGTAATGGGCAAAATTGTAAAGAGTACATTTACCACAGCAATCAACGGACAGACGGACAAACATTGGCTTATAGTACATAGACTTTATAGAACCTCTGAAGTTTCTTTCTGGCTGTTGCAAAAGTTTGCACAAAGGAAAGAAACTTGCAAACTCAACACTCAACACACAACATATTGAGTAAATCGTGGCCAAATTTTTCCCAAATGCTGCAGAACCACCCGTAGAATACACGTGCAAAATATTTACCGTTGTATCTATCATAGTTTATGAGCTATCAGCAACATACAAATGTTTTTATTTTTGAAAAGAGTGAAATGGTCCAGCACTACGTTTTACAGTGGACGTGTTCCTTGACCGATTTGCCTGAATTTCAACATCGGCCCGGACTTGATTTCAGCGAAACTTGAAAGTGATGGTTTCATTTTTGCGGTAAAGCGAATGTTTACCACAAACAGACATATGGACGGACATTACTGAATCTTTTCATACAAAGTATATATGCACTTTATGGGATATAAAGCCCAAAAATGAATATACCCTCATATTTCGGTAGTGCACTTAAAAACACATACTGGGCATTGCAGACTTACTTCAAAAGGGAGGAGCTCAACGAGAAAAAAACCTGTAACTACCGATTAATTTTTATCGCTTTCTGCTACTACTAACTGCACTGCATTATCAAATTTACGATCTTTACGTCTTAATAATAATAATAATAATAATAATAATAATAATAATAATAATAATAATGATGATGATGATAAAAGAAAAAATTTACCAAATTATTATAATAAATTAACGAATTTTTTTTATTTATTTTTTTTTTGTTCATCTAATCGATTCGAAACACCACAAATACATACAGAAAAAAAAGGAAACTTTCTTCTTAATACGCATAAGCGATTGAGTTCTGAGAGATTTCTGATAATCATCCGGAAACCAAATTACCAAAAATTTAAAAAACTTATTTAAAAAAAAAATAAATAAATAAATTAAAAAAAAAAAGAAAAAAAGAAAAAAATTAATAACAACAGTAACAACAACAGAAAGTAATTTTCTTTATGCAATTATTGCACAAAACATTAACAGGCACTAGCATTATCTCTCGTGTTTATGATTCTTTAACATGCACGGCACACAACACTGCACAAACGTACGCATATATTATATGCGGCAATGCGTCTCCCAGCATTGACTTGCTGCTTAGTAGAGTAGTCGGATTTAACCTCATTATCATCATCATCGTCGTCATCATCATCGTCATCATCACCATTATTGTCGTCATTGTTCCCATCATCATTATGATCAGCGTTATGGTGATTATCAGATGTTCTTGTGTCGCTTGACTTTGTAACAAAGCATTTTATAGCTTGTTTTCACTGTAATTTATATTAAAACCATTTGTTGTTTTTTTTTGTTTTTGTCTTCTTCTTTCGGATCGTTGCTTTTTGCCCGCTTACTTTTCTTCGTTTTCATTGCATTTCTCATCTTCAACATACCCTGAGAGTTTTATCACTAAAAACCGGCAATAACTACCGTTTTATGTTCATATCTTCAAGTTATTTTTGCTCTTGTTGTTGTTGTTGCTGCTGCTGTTGTTGTTGTTGTCAATGTTCAGAGATTTTGTTGTGGTTTTCCTCTGCGTACGTTTTTTCTTTTTTTTTTTTTGCTTTACTATCGTTGTTTTTGTTCTTGGTGTTGTTGCTGTTGCTGTTTTTGTTATTGTTGTTGTTGTTGCTTTCATTTTTATTTTTATTTTCGTCCGTTGTCTTACTACTAAGTATCTGATAACTTTGTGGTTAGAGTTCTAGTTCTTCTTAAAACTGCAGTACGCCATGTATGGCAAGTGTGCCTGTGCATGTCTGTGTTTTATTTATACGTAAGTGTGTGTGCTGTCGGTTTTACTTTGCCATTAACTTCCTTGTTAATGCTCAACTCTTCTTCTACTAAGCTTGCTGTATACTGTCACAAACACAAATGTAATTAATTTTTATGTTTTTTTTTTGTTTCTTTCTTTCCTTTTCTTTCTTGCATTGTTTTTATTTATTTATTTTTTTTTTTTGTTGAAAGAAATTAGAAGAAGACTTGGTTGTTCACTTCTTGGAAACTGAGTGATTGTCGTTATGATTTATTTATAAAAGTTTCTTTTCCTTTTCTTTTCTTTTTTTTTTCTTTCAAACATTGAATTACTTATGCCTTTTATCTGTCTTTATGTAGGCTTTTTATTTTTATTTTTTTTTATCCTATGGCAAAGCGTCTTCTCAAACGCTTATACTTAACGCCTTAACCTTTGACTAAATTAATTTTAAACTTAAAACTAAGGTTAAATTTTGTTGTTTTGTGGTTATATTTTTGTCAACAAAATGTTTTTAGATTCGACACAAATGTGATTCTAGTGAAGGAAAAAACCGAATCAAATTTTCAATTTTCATAAAACAAATAGGGTCACAGTTAAGTCTAAATTAGGATAACATTAATGAAAATATCCTAAAAACTAATGAACAACAAATCGACAACACAAGTAGAACACGCTACAAGTGGACATAATGCTGTCTGATCTTTATAAATAAATACAACATACTACAAGTGAACTTAATGTCTTCGATTATATTAAACATAGGTACGAAGCTATGAATCGAATATACAGTGCCATTGTTCTGAGTAGAACACGCTACAAGTGAGCACAATGTTTTCGTTTATACAACACGTAGGTACGAAGCGATGAATCGAGATGGACCCGGCTTTTATTGTACCGATCGATTTAAAATCACACTTTGAATCGATATAAATTTGTCCGTCCATCGGTCCATCTGATTTTCTTGCAATCTTTAAGATATTTGAATAAAATTTGGTACGATGACGTTTTTTGACCCAAGCATGAACGCTATTGAAAATGCTTCCTATCGAACCAAAATACGTCTTCTTCATACGATGCTTTAGGAATAGCACTATGGGTACTAGTGCTGATAAAAAGTATGCAGTTTATATGGTGAAGGACAGTTGAAAATTGTTTTGTCCTTTAACCCGTTAACGTAAGTGACGTCCATAGACGTCCATTGCGTGTGCTTGTAGATGCACATGATCTCTGTAGATATTCTTAGTATTATAAAACAAAAATAAAAAGAAATGTGTTTTTGGAAGCACTCACTGATTTTATAATGACTTTTAAGATCCCTTCAGTCTTAATGACATTCTTTTGAGACTGTCATTGGAATAAAATCCACTCTGTTCAACTGAACTAGAGATGCATCAGTTAGCTCGAATGTAACACAAACAATTTTTTACCGCCATCGGGAGAAATTAGGAAAAGTCAACCAATTAAAGAAAACGAAGGATAGTTCATAGGATATTATATTGGATTTCTCGATTCCAATTTATAGTTATGAGTCGAAGAAGGTCTATCACTATAATTTGAAACTTGAATAAAAAAGGATTTAGAAGAATGTGGATTTCAACTACAGTTTCTGACAGTTACAGTGTTCAACATTGCAGTTATCATTTTTTTCTGATTAGTTAAATGCCTTAGCATTTCAAAGGCAAAGAGGTTTGACTTCCAATAAAAAACTTATCAAAAGACGAAATGGAATTCAATGTGTAATTGGCAATTAAAAGTATACTAACTGTAAAGGGCTTCGCAAAGTAGGCATATAGCTTCCCTAAAGCTGCAATCGACTCCAGAAATTCTTAGGCTAAACAAAAGTATGCTTCCTATAAAAGATAGGATTTTAAAATGCTCCGTCGAAGAAGCTAATAAATATGCTTTAATGGCGACATTTTTTGTATTGATTCGGGCTGTCGGTCGTGGGGTCCGAGATCCTTCATCACAGCAGCTAATAGCCTTTCATGGCAATATTTCCGATATTGGTTAATAAAGGATTTTAAGATCTTCCGTCAGAGGACCTATATAATACACTTTGTTCGCGATATTTTTGGTATCGATTCGGGCTGTCGGTCGTGAAGGCCTAGATCCTCCATCAGAGTACCTAATAGCCTCTCATAGCAATATTTCCGATATTGGTTGATAAAGTATTTTAAGATCTTCAGTCAGAAGTGCTATTAAATACACTTTGATCGCGATATTTTTGGTATTGGTTCGGGCTGTCGGTCGTGGGGTCCTAGATCCTCCATCAAGGCAGCTAATACCCCTTGACGGCGCTATTTTCAATATTGGTTGCTGGAGCCCACCACAGTCCTGTGGTAACAGTAAACAAGAAATCACTCACACAAAACGGCTGAAACTTGACTTGCATAATATTTCTGCAATCGACCTCTGCTTTTATCCTTTTCGTATTTACTTTGGAGTTTTAATTAATACTATGACAAAGATATTGGCAAGGGATTTCTTGGGGATAGCATATAACCAATATCTTGGAAGATCTTTGAAGCAATATCTTGCAAGATCATTGACAAAAATATTGCACTTGATTTGATTGGTTTGTGGAGGGAAGAATATAAACTGTTGCCCTATAGGCGATATAGAGATTATGATCTAGATATATGAGTGGTTGTGCTATAAAAGCGTAATCAGGGATAAGTCTTACAGTGAATTGTTAGCGAATATTAACGAGAAACTCAGGAAATCGTTTTTTTTTTTTTGTGTGTATGTGTGTGTGTGTATGTATTTGGGTTTAACTATATCTACGGTTGATTTTTAATATTTCCTTTAAATCATAATCACTTTCTCTCTTTGTATTAATATTGTTGGACGTTTTTTCCTTTTTTTCTGTTTTTTTTTTTTCTTTAAATAAAATTTCAACTTGAAAACTTTTCATTTGCACAAATAAGCATGAAATTTGAAATTCAGGAAATAAAAATTGTTCGCGAAAATCACAGCAACAAAAACAGCAACAGCAAGAGTAACGAAAGTAAAACAAACGAAAAAGCAAAGAAAATTTGCGAATGTGAAAATATGGTTTTTTTTCTTCTTTTCTTTTTTGTTTTTGTTTTTGTAATAATAATTAAATATATTATAGAGTAAAAGTAAAATGTGCGCTCAAATGCTATATGGAGTTTATTTGCAAGCATTCAAATGTGTCTATATATATATATATATGTGTGTGCGGGTTGTAATTGTATGTGATATGTGTTTATAGTATTTTCCACTTGGTAACATCACAACACGTCATCATTATTGCTGCTTAGTGAAATTGATGAAATGAAAAGCTAGTGAAAGATATTTTTGAAGACCAATCTCGCATACTCTCTCTCCAAGCTAGTTGTGTCTCGTTGTGTTATTATTGTCGTTATATTGTTGTTGTTGCTTTTGCTGTTGTTTTCGTTATGTGTCGTCACCACAGCAGGAAGAGAAAGTATCTTAATGTGAAACCATATAAAATAAAGACATAAGTGTGTTCGTAGATTTGTGCCTGAAGTGAATATATATATACATATATATATATATATATATATATATATATATATATATATATTTAATATCTTTACACAATGATTTGTACAAATTAAATGAAATTTTGCTTTAACTGTACGGATGGTTGGTTGGTTAGCAGAGCTTGTGTACGGATGCTTGTGTGGTGCGTATTAAAAGAAAACGATCAGACATTTTTGTAATAAATAATATCAATGACTTGTACAATATGCGAGCTTTTTCATTTTATAAATGTGATCCGTGAATGTGTATGCAAAACTACTACTACTTCTACTGTAACTCACTCTCTTTATTGATTAAAGTTAAACTGTTGCTAAATACATATATAAAAAAAAGGACAAAATTTCACCAATAACCTATGTATTGAAATTGTTTGCTTTGCCTACTTCATTGGCTTGTTTTCTTTTAAATTTGAAGTAACCGGTTTCGTTGAACCGGTTAAAAAACCGGTTTTTTATTCTTTTTAAGAAAATCATGATTTTATTGTAAAAAAAAATGAAAAAAAACTTTACGCTTCTATAAAAAGTAGCAACTGGTTCCCCTCCCCTTACCAATTTTATTCGATCATAATACCATTTGTTATATTTGAGACTAAACGCGCATTTAAATAATGTATGTTTTTGTAGAGCTTTGAAACATTATTTTTATCTTCACAAATGCCGACAAGCAAGGAACCTAATAGTTCAGTGAAGTGGATTGAAACGATCGTTTGCATGTTTTCGGGGTACTATTTGTAACGTTTCTGCAAGTATCGGTTGACTTTTCAAAAGCTTCAACAACTTTTGTAGCGATTTCAGTGTCTGTATACAACGGCTTTTAGCCCTTTGCACTCCAATGTCGATTATATGTCGATCTTATGGAACGTCGTTTAGCCCTTTGCACTCCTATGTCGATTATGTGCCCACCTTATACAACGTCTTTTAGCCCTTGGCACTCCTATGTCGATTGTATGTCGACTTTATAGGACGTCGTTTAGCCCTTTGCACTCGTATGTCGATGTTCCCATCTTATACATCGTCTTTTAGCCCTCTGCACTCCTTTGTCGATTATGTGTCGACCTTATAGAACGTCTTTTAGCCCTTTGAACTCTTATGTCGATTATATTTCCACCTTATAGAACGCCTTATAGCCGTTTGCACTCATATATCATCGACTACCTGTCCGCCTTACACATTTTAGCCCTTTGCACTCCTATGTCGATTATGTGCCCACTTTATACAACGTCTTTTAGCCCTTTGAACACTCCTATGTCGACTATATGTCGACATTACACAACATTAATTATAATTAACTCATTACAATTCTACGTCGACTATGTGTTTTCACTCCCACTCCTATGTCTACGCACATTCGACGTTATAGTATTTGAAAGAGTTATTAATTTTTGGGCAGATTTAGTCGTTAATCAAATACTGATCTTTTAAATTTTTGTTCAGACGGATGTATCAAGTATTAGTACAATATATCTTAAGCCAACCAATCTTGCACTTCCACTGTTACGATGCTCATCGTGCAATAATAAAAGAAGAATTCTTTAAAAAATTTAGAAAGATCGGCACATTTTATCTGATCTTAGAAGCGATTGAAAGAGAAAAGAAGAGGATTAGAGAGCTTTACGGGTTGTTTGAGTTATGCTTTCACTTGTCCACGTTGCGAATTGTGGCCAAAGATTCGTTTTGCTCGGATGCATTTGAATATATACCTATTTTAGTATCGTCCGATGGATAAAAAACCAATATTGTAACAGCGATGTTCCATTTATTTAATAAATCACTTGCGGCTACTCTTAGGCATTTAATCGTTACGCCCTAAGACTTCTTTATCGCATATTTCTATTCCTTTTACAATCTAGTGTCCATGCGGTCTTTTACACTTAAATAATTTGCTTCTGTTATGCTTTATAACGCTTGCGACCTTCTGCATGTTCTATGTTCTCATAACAAAATGATCTCTCATGGGTAGTTCATGCATAACTAAACAAATTTAGTAAAACATCTGCTCATACCAATCGAACCTTACTTTAGCACTTGCACTCCAACGGTGAGTCTCACTGACGATCTTTATTGACATGAAGACACAACGTTACATTAAATTCAAGTCTCGCTTTTGCTCTCTTTTGGCAAAGTAAGAGAATAAAACTGGTGCTCAGTATAATGTCACGTTGTCGTGACATTAGAACGTAATGACTACAATTTGTTTAAAGACAAAAAAAAAGGCAGCAGAGAAATGAACGTCCAGCAGCCAGCTATTTAATCTACGTGAAACTATTGATTAATCAATTAAAAGGGATTGTCCAAGAAAGGCGTGGGGCTTCTACATGCGCTGACACCCACACAACTGTTCGATTGAATAAATGGTTCCGTGTAATGCTAACACGTAGAATTAAAGATTGCTGAGTCTGTTCTCACACAATAAAAAAGAAGGTAAGAAACGTTGAACGACATATTTCCGTGACGCACTTCGTCCGGAAAAGGCTGCAATGCAGCTTGGTTACTGCTTCATAAAATATCAGAACCGTAAAGCATATCAGTTAAATATGACATTTATATATTTTTAAAACATTCAGATAAAAAACTGATTTTCACTTTACGTGACCACATTTTATTACACCTATCACCGAAGCATAGGGCGCATAGTGGGGTATATTTAACTTGTCAACACGTTTGCAACGGCCCGAAGGAAGCTTTAGAGAACCCACAAGGTATATACATTCTTGATCGGCAACGAATTGTAAAACGACTTAGGCGTGTCCCTCTGTCTGTCTGTGTATTGTTTGTTGTAAACATTCTCCTCACACATGTCATGTAAAAAAAATTGTGAACAGCTTTTCTTTCCCTGTGCTTGCATACACCATACGCGTGCTCCCCTCTTATTCTGGAAATTGAAAAAATCAGCTGCGCCCGCCCAACATTACAAGTGTGAATATTTCCTTTTTTTCCTTTTTGTTAGACTTTTTTAGAATAATGGCGCGGGGTTGCTAGCCCCTTCACCCGCTCCCCATGAAAAAAACTTACAGTGCAGGCCATTAATAAATAAATACAGTGCAGGCAATAATAAATTAAATTTGCAATATTTGCGGTATATCTTTAGCCTTCATCGGAAAAGATTATAAGAAAACGGAAAACAAATTTCTCTGCTCCTTGGCATTCTGATCGGTGTTGCCAATCATCTTTAATCTGTCTCTGGCTTACTGTTTGCTACCTACTTCCTTCAGGTAAACCCTTCATCTTTTATAAATATTCTTATAAAGAAGTCTTATAATTAAATGTGGCACCGCAGCAAGTCAGTGACTTTGATAAAGAAACAGTTCTTTGCTTCAAATACAACAAATTGAAGACTAAAATAAATAGAGAGAAAGAGACAGACAGACAGAGAGAGAGAGACAGACAGACAGAGAGAGAGAGAGAGAGAGAGAGAGAGAGAGAGAGAGATTAACAAATTGTAAATCTGAAAATTCAACCGCGACACGCAATGCCATACTCTATATAACGATCGCTAAGTTTACCGCAATACACGAATTTAAAGCGTTACACACAATGAGTACACAAACGAGTTGAAAAAAGTTGAGATAAACAATTAGATAAAGAAGAACATAAACAAAAGAGATGAAATGTTATTATCTTAGAACAGAGCGCGATCTCCACATGCTATCAATTGTTTCAACATTTCGGGATTAGAATCGGGAATTGGACGACTCATGAATTACTCTGACACAAATAAATGAATGATTCCATCCTCTAGTGTCAATAACCTCTAACTGTGCCAGGTGTCTCGCACACACTTTTTGTTGAAATTTCCGATCGATGTGCGCATAAAGAGGACTGTGAAGACCACTTGATTGGTAAAATTACCGGGAAAATTTGATTTTATCGAAATTGCTTTAAATTATAAGAAAATTGTATTGGAATTTGGATGAAAAAATGATGAGAGGGCGTATCAGTTAGAAACTTGACAAAAATATACTTTACATACTAATCCCTACCTATTACAATAAAGTGTTCTATAACAAGTTTAAAAAGAAGTTAAATTTCTTTCCATTTAACGAGAAATGAGAACACACACACACAAGCGCAAATTAAAATAAATTCAAATATTCGGAGTATTTCTTTTTGTGTACGTGTGTGAAGCGTTTAATAGTTTTCACATTTCACAGTTCAGTTACCCGAAAACCATTTTAAATGAATCTAATCAAAAACGACAACCCAGAGGCTAGTTTGATTTGTCACAGAGTCACAGTTACATTGTACGCCACCACCACATCGTACCGGCTATAATTATCATGATGATGATGATGATGATGATGATGATGATGATGATGATTATCATCATGATAATAATGATGATGATGACGATGTGTTGGTTATAACGCGCACTGACTTTTATCGCTACGCCGTCGTGTACGGCCTAAACTCTTAGTATTGCTTTAGCGACGAATAGTTGTTTTATTGAGGAGATGGTGGTGGTGGATGGTTGAATGGATGGATGGATGTATGGATGAATGAATGGATACACATACACATGTACACTGAAACTGTGTGATGACCCAATTTATAAAAAGAAAAAAAATCAATTATTTTCCTTCACAGTTTATATCAAAGTATTGCCTTCTCTTTCATTTACTTTTAACTAATGATTTAATTAAACAAAATCATGTCACTGCTTGCGCAAAAGGCAGCAACAGCAACGCAGGAGAGGAAAATCGTAAACGAATGATTAAAATGCTTTAGAAAAACAAAAATAACAACAACAACAACAACAAAATAAAGAATTGAAAAAATGCAAAAAGAAAAAAACACCCAAAAATATTTCCATTCAATGGTCGGCCGGTCGGTCGGTCGAACACTCTCGGACATACCTATGGACATACGTAGTATATATATATATATATATATATATATATATATATATATATATATATATATATATATATATATAGATGTGTGTGTGTGTGTATGTTTAAGTGGACAAATATGTACATGTATTTGTTCGTATACTTATAAAAATAAATTTTTAGGACACACAAATGAAACGTACCGTACCGTTCGTTTGGTACAATACTTGAAAATTTATTGAATTGAACTCAACAAGCCAAACAACCAACCAAGCCACACACAAACACACATGCAATATATTCTCATACAGAAAAAAAAAAAGATTACTAAAAATACCGTGTACTATGTGCTGAATATTGTGTGAGTTGCACCACTTCTTGACCCACATTATTTGTCCAATTACATGTGCATGCATTTATATACGTGTTTTTTTTTTTTCTTTTTTCTTTTTAATCTGTGCATAAAACTATCGGCTGGCGCTGCCTGGCATACCTTTGCATCTATCGAACCAAAAACTATTTCAAATACTACTATGACTGTTCAACAACAACAACAACAACAACGATAATAAACAAACAAACAAACAAACTAACAAACAAAAGAGAAGAAATCGAATACTTTTATGAGTTAAGAGAGTAAAGTGGACCATAATGGCTTGGCATTGTTGTCCGGAATCATTAAATGTTGAAAAATATTAAAATTATTCACGATTTAGGAGATCATAGAAATGGAAAACACAAAGCGAAGGATAACTGCAATCAAGGAAAAATCTATGGGAATTTATTAATTAGTATTTAATTAAAGCAATTAGTTCCAGCTGGTGGTGGTGGTTGTTGTACCTCTCTGTAGTAGTACTAGGTGCACTTTTTAGTAGTGACAGGGCGGACAACGTCATCGTACATGCCCTGGCAGGATCCCCAATTATAAGAACTTAGCAAATAATCCTTAACCATGACCAATGTCTGACCATGACCATGGTCGACTGATTTTTAAGAAATCAAGAGCTTTCCAGATTTCCAGATCGAGAAAAGATGCATATCGCGTAATATTGCTTTATTGGACTTTATGGAAACTTACAGTAATAATAGCTAGTAGATGAACAGATATTGTCCAGAACAGAATGCTCCAGAGCGCGGCAAAAAACAATTGCCGAATTGGCCCTTAATTGTTGCATGCATAATTAAGGCCGAACCTAACAGATTTCCGGCGTTCGTTTTTTTTTTTTTATTTTTAAGAATATTAAGAATATTAAGAATATTATATAGCATGGCGGCATCGATTCTTGTTAAGACTTAATATCTGATTTTCCATTTTTCTCTATTTTCAAATATACATTTCCCGACCTCACTGACTCTTGCTAAGTAAGATATACATTTAATTGAAAATATGGCAAAAACAAGATCAAAGCTCTTTGAGTAGAATCCCACGTTGGGTGGCTTTGCTTGATCAATACCCCTAATAATATTATTTATAATGACAATCCTTTTAGATGCCGCCTCTTATCTATACACTGAGAGAGAGAAGAACTGAGAACTTAGTGGGACACAGCTTGGCATAATGTCACAGTCAAACAACTCTTTTTCTCAGCGTATCTTCGTCTTTTTGTATCGTGCATAAATGAATCGAAAGTGTATTCTAGGATATCTGTTAAGGTGCAGTTCATTTGTAAATAGCTTTGGAACTATGCATGTGAAGGTATGATTTAGTCTCAAGCCATCCACTATTTCCTGTGAATCATAGTTAAGGTTAGGTTATCGCTCTGTGCTCATTCAAGAAAGATATTCCTCTCTGCTCATTTGGACGAACGTTACTCTCTAACTTACCGGTAAACAATTCGAAGAACATGAAGTTATTATAAAATATTCCTTAAATTAATACCATCCGCAGATTTATGTTTGAACAGACACTAAGGACAAGATATACATCTTATGTTACACAAAAAGTGGCCCAAAAAACTTAGGTTGTTACCAAAAAGGATTTCCAGGCAGAGTGTTATCCAAAAGTGCCTAGAAAGAGATTTGAAAGTTTTTTCATTTTTATCCTCTATCCCCCCTAACTCCCTGCTTCTTTCTGACTATCGCCGTATTTACACACACGTATGCAATAGTAAGTACTGTCGAAACGCGTACGCTTACTAGATCTGTAAATATGATATCGGAATTTACCCACAGATGGCAGAAATACCACCACGCTTCAAGGCCGTCCATCCATCCACTCGGCAAAACAGATTTATGACGCATTGGCTGCACTCCAACTGGATGAACCAGGTGGCTTACTCATTAGGTTTGGCTCTGTCCAATTACTATTTATTTGAATCGATTGAACTGACAATTGCTGAGCAGCCGCCCTTAGGGAAATGTGCGAAGCACTGTGTCTGGTCATAATCACCACAAAATTGCGAACTTTTTCAATCTCATTTGGTTTTCATATTTGAACTCTAATTGACATAATTGTTTTGCAAGATTTTTTGAAAATCTGTCGGAAAATTGTATTTTAATTACATTTTGATTTATTCCAAGGCCTGCGAACTCTTCGTTTAACAAAATTCTCATTAATTTCATAGCAGATTTCAGTTAAAGTTATTGGGTTGTGCCTTCGCCAGTTAAATTTACATTACACTCTTGCAAAGAATATAAATAAATGTCTGGTGCTTCTATCACGTACTAAAGTAATTCGGAGAGTAAAGACCTTAAAATAAAATCCTAAAAGACACCTTGATTATTTTCAAACTTATCCTTGACTTATAAGTTTATTCTATACTTGATTATTTCATGTGTTTCTTTCTATAAACCTTACAAGTTTCACTTCACATACTTTTAAGTGCTGTCTTTATTATTATATCCATCACCGATGAGGGGTATATTCATTTTATCAGAAAGTTTGCAACACGCCGAGACCCTACAGAGTATATCGTTTTGTGATCGTCGTCAATTTTTTTTAATAGATTTGATTATGTCCGGCTGTCCGTCATTCCTAGTCATCAAAATGAAGCTATCGACATTAAATTTAGCGGAAACATTGGATATTCTGGCAGGGAATTAAATCTTGAGGATGCGTCAAATGGAGCGCAGGGCAGATCTATAGCTAAGAATACCTTCATTTCGGTTCCTTGTTCGTTACTCAAAACCCACAGCAGATAAGCCTATAAAAATTGGAACGGTCACGGTTACCCAATGCTACACATTATCGATATTTCATTTCTTTTTTAAAACCTTTTTAATGGCTAGAAACAATCTTCAAAATTCTCTTAAAGCATATATATATTGTTCACTAGTATGAAATTTGTTCGTCTGTCCCGCGGTCCACCTGAACAACCACGTAGTATCAATGGCAAATTTGAAGACATCGGCTTCGCTTTGGTGAAAGAGTTTCAAAATGGATTAAACTGGCCTTAAGATAGGCCTACAAAGTAATGAGATCATCTCTGCTTCTTGCTCCTCTTTCATAAACTACAAAACATACGCTACTTAAACTTTTATTCCATAAAAATAAGAAGGATTAGCCACACATATGTGGGATATAAAAAATTTATTTTTTCCCTCCTTTCTACGATAACAATGATGGGTATAAAAGATTCGTTTAAAACTGAATAAAATTTTCTTACTTGTTTTTTTAGCCTTAACACCAACTGAATTTATTAAATAAACTTTTTTTTTGGTTGGTCCCCTAAAAAATTATGCTTAAAATTTATGTTGTGTAATAAAAGCTGGAATTGTATATTATGTGTATGACACATCCATAACATTATGTACATATATATAATGCTCCTCTAAAAATCTATGTATGCTTTATATACTAAAATATGTATATACATTAATATAAATATATTTAAAATAAAACCGAATCTCAAGGACGCATACTGGGTACTGCACTAGGTTTCACAATCATAAGCACATCCGTATATGTATGTGTGAAAAGAAGAAAAAAAAAAAGATCGCAAAAGTATACATTAATGACAATAAAGAGGTTAAAGGTTTGATAACTTTGATATAATGGTCAAGAGAAGAAGAAGAAGAAGAAGAGACACAAAGCCAGAAACAGAAGAAACTATACATATGCGTATGTATAAAGGTAAACAATGGCATAAGGCAAGGGCTAGTTGGCAATCGAAGCCGATAGGCTTAATAATATAACAACGGATACAAAAATAGCAGCAGTAACACGATTAGCCAAAGCCATACTATTATGTGTGTAGTAAAAAAAAAGAAAAAAAAAAAAACAGTGATGGGTAACAACAACATTAACTCACTCAAATTCAATGTCTGAACTGCAGCTTTTTATACGCACATAATACACGCTATGAGTAAAGAAAGTGCGACGATAATAAATAATAAAACCAATAACGACCATCAAGAAGTGGTAGCAGTCGTAGTAGTTGTAGTCGTAGTAGTAGTAGTAGTAGTAGTTGTTACTATTATACATAGGCACACATTCATTATTTAATGTATATGTCTGCAAATAATGGTAGGTAGTGTGGTTGTTGTTTGTATGTAAAATAAAAATGAAAAAATAAAAAATTAAAAAAATAAATAAATAAAGAGCAATAAAAAAAAAACAACAAAACAAAAGGGAAGTAGAATGGTCAGGGCTACGCATCAATGTAAATACACTGGCAACATAGCATGAGTGAGTACCAACAACAGCAACTTTAGCACTTAGTAGTAGTAATAGTTATTGTAACAGTAATTGTGTTCATACTATTATATACATTAGCTTAGTAGCGTACCGTCGACGGTGATGATAATGATGATGACGATGATAATCGTCATGGTGACGATGACTTTGACAAGCATCAAGGTTAGATTCTATGGTCATTGAACGCATATGCTTGACTTTAGAATAGATTACAGCGTACAAATATAAAGAACAATAACTAAATGATATACTTGCGTCCACAACCACATACACATATACGACTATATATATATATATACAAAGTGTTAAAATGAAAAAAAAAAAAACAAACATCGAGAATATAGAAAAATCTTCTGATAACCGTTACAATCATAAATTTCTTTAACAATAAAGGAAACAAATCTATTTGAACCGACTATATGGAGTGACTTTGAAGTTCATCATCATTTCATTTAAGAGCTTTTTGACATTTGCATTTACTAGAATAATATATTAATACCTACATACATAGTGACTTTTCGAGATCCATTCATATATATATAATATGAAGTGTTTGCAAAAATTCTGATCAGCGAATTCTACAGGTAAAAATGATAAAGAAGTGGGCGATACCCGGGTACATAACGATTGAATTCGATAGCTTTGACCTTCTTCTACATAGAATAACAATTTCCCATTTAATGTTATTGATTTATTCAGCGTTCGCCGGCGGCAATCATGGAGCATTCAAAATTCGTCTTCTTCCGCATTCATTACTTTTATTATTTGATTTGAGGAAATCTGCCGCCCAAAACCCAAGTGCCCAAATTTTCACTATATACTAAACACGAAAATATGAAAAAATTCATTTCCAATGTAATTGTAATTGGGTGCAGAAAATCTGCTAATGTGTGTGTCAGAATAAATGGGAAATAAATTGAAAACAAAATGGATTTAAAATTTAATCTCTCTTCGTGGACAGTAAATCGACCGATCGACTATTTTTGGATCACTGGATTGAAACAATTGTCTCTGTCCTCGGGCTCGTTTAGTTTCTTCCGCATTGTGAGACTGTATGTGAACAGATCACAACATGTTTGTGTTACATCCGCATAAGTATTCGACTTGGTAAGGGTTTGCGTCTAACAACCCAATGGTCACAGGTTCGAATCTCGAACGGGGAGGAGTTTTCAATGCAAGCGAACACACTATCCAACGAACACACTATTCGGGAGTCTTTAAATCCACACTTTATAAATTTATTTTTAATAAAAATGTTTTTGTCAATTTCAGCTTCAGCGACTGCGACTATTCACAAAAGTTATTCGCCAAATCGACGGATTTCCGTAAAAATAGGTATAGCGCATGCAAACCATAACAAAGTGGGCGCGTCTCAGAAAAAAAATTTGATACATGCACTTGCAATAAGTCACGAAACTATGATTATTGATATAAATCCCAAACTCAAACAGTTTTTCTTACTATCGCCCGGAATTGTAATCACCACCCGCTTGAATTGAAAAAAAACAACATTGTTTTACTTTATATTCGACATATGGCACGCAATATTTCCAAATGTCATTGTGTTTAATTTTTTTTCCAATTTTCCATTCAATAATAATTAATAATAATAATTAATAATTAACAATAAAAATTAAAAATAATAATAATAATAATAATAATTAATAATAATAATTAATAATTAACAATAAAA
>CCAG010009419.1:0-30362 GCA_001077435.1 Glossina morsitans morsitans
ACTACTCTAATATCAATAAAATATTAAAATTTTATAACGGCATACTTTACTTTTCAGGAAAAAAAACCGAAAATTGTTTAAACATTTAAAATATAATGAAACTTTGCATAGGTCGCCTATCGCATGCTGAATAGTTTTCTTACAGTCATTTTAGCTTTCACTTAACATACAATACTTAATGTTTTTAAGACTCGTGAAAGAAGAAAAGGGAACAGTGCCCGCCATAGGATTATGACTACTTGAATGGAGGATTATGTAGACGAATATTTATTTTGAAATAGAAGAAAGAAATTAGTGATTTTATATACATATTTACATAATATTCTTTTACCTGCACTTTTCAAAATGTCGCTACATTGGTCACGATTTCTTGGACCCAATTCTTTCCAACCAGCCACAAATGGATCATGAGGCCTAGCAGATTTGTCCGGTGGCTTCTTCCGTTGGGACAGGAGCCTGCTTCACTGAATAAGGCAACCCGTTCTAATTTCGTTGCCTGCAGGCGCTTGCCTATCTTTCTCGCGGTCATACAGTCCTGCAAGGCCGCCTTGTGCGTGTCCAGGCTCTCCAGTTCCTTTGTATCGGACATTTTGCTGTGGAAGGCGTCAATAATGTGTATATAGTCGTATATTTGTGCGACTATATACTTGGTGCCATCCGCACGTTCGATGTGATATCCGGCGCAATCGCGTGCTGCCCTGCGATTTGGGGAGCTCCTATCGCAGGCCAACACTTTCACCTGTAAATAAAAAGAAATGAATAAATTGTAATAACAACAAGTAACAATAATTTTACCTCCAGCCCGATCGCCACTGCATATTTTATATTTTCCTCGATGACGTGTCCATACCCACCGGTGCGGGTCATAGGATAGGCCATGTTGAACGCCGTCAACATGCTGCGCACTCCAAATACGAGTACCGTCCGGTACTCCAACGTTGTCTGATCGGTGAACACCTCATCGAAGTGTAAATGCACAATTTTGTCGTGAGCATTTAATTTGCTCACGATCTCTCGCAGTCTATCAATGTTCGGCACCACTCTATCAGCTTCCTCATCTGCGTCGAAGGGTCCAAGGCGTCGAGCCTTCAACCTCTGTGCTGCCTCGACCGACGTTGTCGGTTCCCCGTTGTATGCATCGTCCATGTCTCTCGCTCTCCGTTTTTCCGTTTGTTTTCCACGGCGTCGAGCTTTCAACCGAGCCTCGGCCGACGTTGTCGGTTCCTCGTTGTTCTCGTTTTCTCTTGTTTCCTCAAACCCTGGTCAATCTTCCAATTCTTCAGACGGCACTTTTTCAAAATTAAAGGTGTAGTTCATTTTTGTCAGCAACAAAAACTTTTTTATTGTCTGTTGTACATACACTATCTATTGTTATACATTGTACATATAAACTGCGGTTGTTTATTCTGTGGTTGCTTGCGCAAATGTGTCCGCATAAATGGATCGGATTATTGCTTTCTGCCACTAAATTGCTTGTACATTCGGCCATATTTATTTATAATCTTGATAGGGCATCTGCGAATCCGTGTTTTGATCCTTTTTTGTAAGTTGTTTTGGTAGTCGAGTTCTTGTAATCCCAATCTCTTTCGTTTGAGTTAGGTGCTTTGATCGAGAATAACCATGTTGGAGGTCTATGATAGGTTTCTATTATAAATTTGTTTATCTACGCATGGTCTGAAGAGTTTTGTGCTAAGTAGTATTTCGAGTAGTTAGTTTTTTATTGTACTGCAATGTGCGACTTGCGCAGCAGATGGTCTGCCCCACTTGTGCCAATATTGTGCCTAGGGTTGGGTTGCTTACTTAATGATGATGATGGTGCTATTATGTGATATTGTGTGTAATAGTTGTTTCTGTTGCTCTTGCAATGTATACACTTTGGATCCATTGTAAAGTTTTGACTTCATCTACATTTTTTAGTTAGTTTTAGTGTCATCAACGTTCTGAAGGAATAATAAGGATTGCTTACCTTTCTGTTTGCGTGTCGCTGAATAATAAAAGAATGATCGGTGCTGTCGACTCACCATACTTGCCAAGCAGCGATGACACTACTAATACAGATCTGAGAGAGAAATAACTTGAGGTGAACAGAGAGGCTAATGATGAGTATATCTCTCCACATTTGTATTTTGCTGCTGTCAAGAAGATTTAGGAAAATTTCTATGACGTCGGCTGCACAAACCTGTTCTGTCAATAATTACATCAATAACCCTGGTATGTGAATAATGAGTGTGAGAGCATATGTATATTCGAATATTAGATAATGTATAGGATTTGTATAGCAAGGAATGAATGGGTATATAAAGAAGTTCAAAAAAGTATATAGGTGTAAGGACACACAATTGTATACAAATATTATAAAGATTTATAACACATGTAAGCATACGTATATGGTAGCGCCAACGTCTGTGTTTCAAATATCCATCTATAATCACACTTTTCCATCCCTCATTGGATGCACTAACAATATCGCATTGGCAATCTGCAGTTTACATGCCTCAAGTGCTAGTATTGCACCGCTGGTCCACTTGAAGTTTGTGTGATCATTTTATTGGTTCCGGGGACACATTTCCAAAAGTGGCATATGTGTTACGAGAGCATTTGCGATGAAACGATGTAGAAGTATACTATGGCTGGAAGACGTTTTACTTCACTTATTTTGCTCGATCTCCGCTGTAGATACAGTCAACCAGTGCCCTAACGGCAAATACGTCCACATCCTACATCTTGACAGTCCCTTCCTTCCTCTCCTTCATATCAGTCCTATTTGACAGTTTCCGGGAATCACTTACCTTCAAACATCCCGGCGAAGTAATCAGAGTCAATCGTGAGTGCAAGCTTATGCACGTGGATGAGTTCACCTTCTACATCCAAAGAAAATTCAAAGACCTGTAGGACAAAGCGATGAAGTATTAGTTTTAACGAGTGGTGGTTAGATAGTCTTCCGCTTAACTTATGATAGACACCCATTTTGGTTAAGCCATTGAGCAAAGTGTTCCTATAATAGCAATTCTTGCATTTTTTCTAGGAGATGCGTTCCACTTGGTTCACAATTTTCGTGGCCATGCTGTTGGATAAATACATAAAGGGACTACACAAAAATTGTTTAGAATCGACGTTGTTAACATATTTTAAGCAATATTTCGCGCCTCATAAGTCGCGCATAGATTTCAATGTTTAAATGCAGAAATTAATGGACGATTGCAAGTTCGTTATAAATTATCACTATTCGCTACCATAACTCGCACATACTTCGCGATACATTAGCATTTAACACAAAAACTTTCAATACAAAAGTACTCACATCCGTACTCTGCACAAAAAACACTGTAGGATATGCGATCTATAACCTACTAGATGATCAAAGAATTGTCTATACGGTGTGAAACTTCGCTAATACTTTAATCTTTGTTTTAGAAACCACACGTCCTCTTAAACTATGTCGACTGGACTTTATTTTAACATAGAATCGTATCAAAGTTTTCTCGTACGCATCTCTTAAATTGTTTTTGTTATTTTAAAGAACGATGATCTAAAATGAATTCCATTTAGTATCTTTACTTTTAAAAACCACGGATTTCTTAAAAAACAGATGATAAAATGATTTTACGAAAAGTTAATATTTATTTTCGCATTGGTATTTGCTATTGTTTATCTTGTACTTCTTGGAGCGCTAGCACTTGCAATCGTAAAACCAAAAATATATGGTTTGTCCCAAATCTGCAGTTTCAGTTTCAGTTGTAAGATCACTTTATTTTTCGATGGCGAAGTAAATTATCATGACGAATGACTTCTAAGTCGCCATCAGCAAAATATCTGTGGCGGTTTTTCCACTTATAATGTTTATGGAGTTCTTTTAAATAGTTCTTTTTTCATTTGATTGTGAATACAGTTTTTTCCATCGATTTGCATAATTTAAAGAAAAGTCTAACATGTTGGGTTCAGATGGTGCAGTTGTAATATATATTTACGTCCAGAGCTGGGGTTAAGTTTTATTTTGTCTGACTGGCCACGCTGACGCGCTACAGAACTAATAATAAAACAAAAAATATATATGTAACTTATGTCAATGGTACTATGCAGGTCCTGCCTGTCTGTTCCATTCTATTATCCACTAGTCCGTGTAAATGTATTAATGTGCCCGTTAAGTGATTGTCAATTATTACCTACTTGGCACATACAAACATTTACATCCTAATCTTCCGCCACGAAACCACTAGCACTTATTTGGTTAACACATCGTTGTTATTATTATTTTTTTTATATACATATATATAAGCTGCTTGCATAAATTAAGTGTTTCTAGACTTTTGCATTGGCGATGAAATGTTGGTCAGCTACGACAATCCTAAGCGCAAAAAGTCATGTGATATCGACATCAAAGTAGAACATTCATGGGCATAAAGTTTTGCTGTCCGTGAAAGAGGCAAAGTCATCCTCTTGCATGACAACGCTCGGCCGCACGTTGCTATAGTTGTCAAGGATACAGCTTTGCAGTTCAAATGGGAAGTTCTCCATCACACCCAGCGTGCCCAGCAGACGGCATCAGCATGGATTGGCCGGTACGCGGTTTCGTAAAATTGAAACTGTACCAATATTTTCAATAAATGTCTTTTTAAAGTCACAAAATGGCCAAGATTTTTGCCAGCACATAATATATTAAACAAAATTACTTATGGCTTTATTAGCTTATATACTATACCACCTGCAATAAGTCTTTAAATGTATATCACTTTTCTTCATAATACCAGAGCAAAGTAATGGTTGTCTGATATCTACGCTTTAAACTCCCAAGCATAGAACAACACCCTTAATGGCATTCTGATTACATATTATCATGTTAGCAAGAATTTCCTTCACACATGCTTAAACATGAGGACATCAAGACGTCCGTACAAATAATGTCTATAGTGCATTCATATATGTATGTCTGCGTTTTCGTCTGATTTGATGTGATAACCATTTTACCCAACATTCACAGACTTTCCAGTCATTTACCGTCGCATGATTTGACGCGAAAACGCAATGGAAAGTAAAATATACAATTCATGGTCTACCGCACCAGGATTCGAACCTGAGTCTTCCGGCTGAGCGCCGGACGTCCTAACCACTAGACTATACGATAGCAAATTCCTCATGACAGAGACATAGTCCAAAGAAATCTCACTACAAGCTGTTTTCTGTGATCGATAAGATACACACTTCGGTTCATTCAATGAAGTTTCATCGATTTCACCAAGCATATAAATAACGTCCATATATGCTTCGGGATCAGATAAAGTTTCGGCACTCCAGAAATGATCGTGTTTCTCAGCAGTAAGAGATATTTGGCCAAGAAGAGGCCAAGTTGGACATCTTAAATTGCCTTTAGTACATGAGATAATTTGACTCAAAGAACCCTGTGACTTCCAATCAGGACCGCCAGTACTAACGTATTTCGGATATTTTCGGCTGACCTTCTCAACCCCTGAAGCAATGATACCGATACTCTCACGTACGTTCGCTACATTATAATCAGCTGGCATAATATCGTCCGAATTTTCTAGACAAACATTCAGTGCTACGTCGTCACCTGTGGCACTCCGACGTGGATTACGGCAATGCCATCTGGCGTTAGAATAAGGACAATAATCCATAAACGCTCTCTTTAAGTCAATATTTAAAGCTTCACCTGATAATGCCTCAACTGTAGCGCGAAGAGTACTACTGGTTTAGTAAATTGGCGAGTTTGGCTTCACTTTTGGATGTCGTGGCAGATAAATATATATAAGATGGAAATGTCATAATTTCTTGATATAAATAATTAATTCACTTAATTCATATAATTAATTATTTAATTTTAACACATTTAAAGTATCTCCTTTAATGCACGGAATGTGTGCGCGTTTAATTTAAGTCAATGCAATATGTGAATAGCATCTATGAAGAAATCTAAGTAAAGAAACATCAAATTGCACAACACGAGTCTTTTGGAATTTAATTGAAAACAGATAAGCTTTTGAATGGCGGACAAGAAAAGTCGGGATAATACTGGTGATATTTAGACATACTACTTCCGCCTCCATGCATACATTTGTTTCGTAGCTAATTTTCAAATCTTCAGAAAATGTTTGCAATCTGTACGATGAACATAAAAAGCATAAAATCAATCACATGCACAAGCCGACAGACAAGCCTTGATTGTGGGTCGATCACTATTAATTATTTATTAACAATATCGAAAATTTTTGCGTGCCTTTCGCGTTAAAGCAAATTTTGCCAAAAAATTGATTACGAGTTCTTTCAACACAGCCGCTAATAGTATTGTACATAATTTTCTTCGTTTAATATTTGGTATCTTTAAATTCCATTGACTGTTGTGGAAATGTTGGTCCTTTTCAAATTTGTATTGGTGTGCACAGATAAACAACAGACAACAAGATATCTTGAATTAATAACCAACTACAACTTAGCTGGATTTCAAGTTATCGCAGCACCCACTTCAAAAACGCTTTCTGCACCAACGAAATTTAAAAATCGCTTGTATTTTTTACTAAACTTTTAATTGTTTAAAAACTATTTAATTTCAAAATGTTCAGTATTAATTTTTTGGCACAAATTTTTTTATTCTTCACACGCTGAAAATCGCTTGTAAAATGGCTAGAAAACCGTTAGTCATCTATTCCGTTTACACACAAAAGTAATAGATTAATAAAAGAAGAATATATTTTTTTCTAGATTTTTCTTATGAGATTTTGAATTGGATTATGTCATTTTTCGCATGCATGTGTTCAGCACAGAGTTTCATTTTATTTCAGATAACTCTTTGCTGCAATCTTCACATAACCAATTGCATTAATATAGTTAATTAAGGGACTAAAACCTGCACCCATCATGTTGAGGGCTCGACGTGTATCGTCTGCCAGGTATATTTCCTCGTAAGTGTCAAGCTCTAAATTACGGGAATGCTGCATATGCATAACTTCTTCAAGCTTATAATCAACCTGTAAAAGTGTTATGCGATAGAGAGATCCCGCGAGAATTCTAGCTTCATCAAGAGACATAAGCTGTAGATGAACAAATCTACCCATAAGATTACGAATGATCCGGCTGAGCGTGTTGAGATTGGCATGACTATGGTCCTTTGCACCTGTTGTAGTCCTATATGTTTCATTGCTTCATTAATATTTCGGTATGCAAAGAACAGTTTTTCAAACAGGGCTTCACGATTTTCTTGGATTGTCTTCTCACTCTGTTTAGCTCTAAAGTCAGTCATTCTAGCGTCATCACGAGTAAATTTCTTAAATGGCGTTTTCTTCTTTACACCCTTCTTAGATGTAAACGGTTGGGCCTCGAGTTCTTCCATAGGTTGCATGTGTTCTCCATTATTTTGATTGCGTCGTTTGTTAGGCATAGTAACAAAATAATAAAATGTCGGTAATGTTTAAAGAATGTGTATTCTCGCAGTGTCGGATATCCAACGTGCTTAAAAACAGCGTTGTCTCTGTAAAAAACAAAAAATGTTTAGCGCTGACACTAACACTGAATACGAATTGAATTTTCATACAATTTGTTTCATGACAAAGTAACTTATTAACAGTTAATTATTAATTAATTAAATAGTTAATTATTAATTGTAAGTTGATGAAATTTATTAAACATCTAATTTTTTTTTTACATATCATTGTTTAATTTATAAATTTATTAAACTTGATAACATTTTTAACATTTAACATTTTTAATTCACAAAGTTAATGATGTTACGGATTATAAGCTGTGTTAACCCATTCATACTCCACTCGAGTAGTTGTTGTTAAAAACTTCTTTCAGACTGGTTTGCCGATCATTACATATGTTTTTTTTCCTTTTTCTTGTTCTTTTGTTCTGCTGTGTCATTTTACATCTACGTGTGTCGTCTGGGTTCGTGAGTGCGATAATATAATGTCTTCGGGGGCTTGGAGTGTTTCCCTTTTTAAGAATTCCTCTATATATTTTTATAAATTAGACTACGGATTATAAACCAAAAGAAATAATATTACCAGTATTCCCTTTTTTTATTGCTCTTTTGTGAAGAGCAACGGCAAAAGCCAACCGACAGAAAAAAAGCCCTGGCCTTTAAAGAGCAACGTCATTGGGACCATTTGTCATTGAGCAGAGAGGTGTTGAATTTAGGCGACATTCTATTTGAGCTAACATAGCATGAAACTTTTCTAAAGTGGAAGTTCGTGCGTTGTTTTTTAGATGAACCTTTGCACTTTTTACCCCGGTTTGCCAAAGTCAACCCATATGAAGGGCGCTCGAAGAGACGAAAACATGGATGAAACATGTAACCCGAGTAATCCACTTCGAATGTTCCTGTGCCTATAGGGTATTGTTTGTTCCAACGATGGATGTTCCATTGTCAGAATATGTGTCCTGTGAAAAGGACCTAGAAAAAGCAGCTAGAAAGGTTTGAAGCAATATATCACTAATATCTTGGAGATGTATAAAAAATAATTTCGTACATCGAATGGTCCCGCCAATTCCACGCTTGCAAATTGCGCGCTACAAATTGCACGCTTGGAAAGATGTACGTTCAGAAAATAATGGGAACATAGTTCTTTTTCTGCCTATGTGAGACGTAAATTTCATGTTGTTGAATTGTCAACTTGTAACCTCCGCGAACAAATGTAGGGTAGGGGATTTGCCAGTCTGCTTTGACGAGAGATGTCGTAATAACGACATGCAGTTATTCGACATTGCTTGATCGCAAGAATAGCGGCTTGCCGCTATCCAAAAAAAAGAAAGGTTTTTTGGTTTTGGTTAGACAAAAAGCAGAGAGTCTGCTTTTGATAGTGCAACAGAATGGTTCTAATTTGTCTTAAAAAAAAAAAAAAAACCAAAAAGACTCACGTGTTGTTTAAGTAAAATAGATCAAGTTGAGAAAAAAAACAGAAAAAAAAGAGGAATTATTCGTGAAAAGATCTAAAGAAAAAACTTTTTTTCAAAGGAAAATAAAAATGTAAATTTATTGAACATTGTGCGAAATAAATAAAATTGAATCGTTTAACAATTTATAAAATATCCAATTCATATGAAGTTCGGTTTTGTAGTTGAAAGCGAGTGGATGTTTTGTTAAAGCAATTTGTAAACATTTAAATAAAAAAAAAATTCGTTAATATAACCTTTAATTATATTATATTCACTGTATTTCAATAATATTTATTTGTATTCGCGTTTTCGTCTCTGCTTAAGAAAAATTGCATTTATGTCACGCCGCTTAGCTCAGGTTTTGGTAGAGCGATTTGTACCGGCACGCTGTGCTGCATGACAATAGCCCACTGCGCGTAAGCACTTTTTTTTTGTTTTTTTTCCTTTTCTGTTTTTTTTTCTTTTTTTTGACTTGACCTTTTTCTTTGGATAGATTTTTCCCGAATTATTTTCACATTACTGTACAGGCAGAGATTTTGCACATTATAAAAAACAATCGAATTTTGTTTTTATTTTAAACGAATTTCTTTGTTTTCAGTGTTTTAATGACTTCACACGATTATTATTCAATATAGTATATATTTTATTTTATTTTTTATTTTTTTGACTTCTTTTGTTTTATATTGTGATATTGGATTTTCATTGTTAAGAGTGTAAATTGGCGCAATGTTTTGTTTGGAAGGATTCCCTGTGAATCCTCCCAGGTACGGCAGGATCAAACGCAGTTGTTCCTAATTGATTAATTGCTCGGCTTCAGTACGCCAAGTCTCTCCGTCTCTTTGATTGCCAATATGACTCGGCAAGAGACGATCCCTATGCTATGTAGTTAGAAGGCGAGTTGAACGCATAGATTTTGAGTTGCATGAATCAACTGGTTTACTTTATTTTTCTCATCTGTTTTTATACGAAATTTTACAATTAAAATTAATGCTAGCCTAAACATAATTATTTTAGTTGGGGCGCCTGGCATCGTATTGCATTTCGTAATGCAATACTTAACCAGTTGAAGTGCGACAAAATTATTGTTTTATTTTTTTCTCACAGAATTATGCAGATTCAGCATAATTCTGTCTGCACTTCAAAGTGGATGCATATGTCGATATGCAATCACACTACTCCTGCTGAATAAAATTTCACATGTTTATTACTACAGTATGATGGCTGCGCCGTTGCGGGCTAAGCCTGCGCCCATTGCTGCGTCGTTGCGGGCTACGCCTGCGGCCGCATAAGTGATGTAGGGTATAAATAGTACTATGTATAAAATGCGTATACATTCATTTTCATTTATAGTTGGTCGCATATTACAACAAATGGACACATTTTTTATCCCTTATTTGTATTTTTGAGAACAATGGAAGCTTGGCAATCACTTTACGAATTGTTAATAAACTTCAAAACTAGGCATCATTTTTTCACTTCTTGTTCTTTATTGTCCCCATCATTGACTATGTATGCATACGCACGCTTTGGCGTTTAAACCAGCAAACTTTCGTCATGATTCTGCCGGCATTCTCGTCTTTCATCAAACATAATATTTTTTTGTTATTAGGAATGATATTATGTATATTGCCGGGCAGGCAATCTGCTGTGTCAAACTTATTAGAATTAATTTTAATAATAACATATATATTACCATCAGATTCAAATATAAATGAATCTGTATCCATATACATTAACTTTATTATTTCACTCTGGTTAATTAAAAAGTTACAATAAAAGTCATACATCGACCACTTAGTGAGTTCTAACACAATTATTCCCACATATATTGGTTTATCATGAATAATTTCCATTTTACTTAGCTCGACTCCATATAATCCATTACCGAATATTTCGATATCTTTAAAGTTGGGTTTCGCGGTGAGAACTCTATATCCTTCAGAATTCCTTCGGTTTTTATAACTATTAACTAAGCGAATGTCCCGCCGATTTTCAACATTTTCCAAGGTTTTCCCATACACAGCATTATTCGTTAGCTTGTAGAAGTTCTTCTCAAATTCATTGTTGGCAACTTTTCTTATAAAGTTTAAACTAATGTAGGTCTCTAACCAAGTCCTTTGACTAAATTTTAGTACTCTATGAATACGTATTAATTGCAACCCGTGTTGCAAGCAGAGAAGCACATTTTTTAAACGAATCTTACAATTCATTTTATTCTGCTATGAGTTTTTATACTCTCCAGTGGAAGGAATTTTATTGTCTGTATAACAAGGTAGGCAATCATGTTTATCATGAATATCAGACAGATAATTTAGGTCAACTTCCATCGATATCAATGGAGTAAATATCAAAATCGTTTACTTCACTTTCGCTTAAAAGTTGGAAGTTTGCATATGGAAGTTTTTGAGAAATGGTCTAACCGTACAAATTGTTTGCATCCATGTAGGCCAAATAATTTTCAGACTTACTTTAATCATAATTTTCATTAAACTTATTATTTGACTCGGACAACCTATGGGTACACGGATTAATGCTACCTCGAATACTAGTTTTTAAAAACGTATGAATTTATGGATCCATAATTAGTTCCATTTCAACTTAAGTGTATTTCAGTATGGCATCCTAAGAAAGAGATGCTGCTGTAACATAATTGCATGGATCTAGTTTATATATTTCTAAACATAAGATCCTCGAAAACGTCGGTTAGTATTAACACATCGTTTTCGAGATATAGAACCATATAATCTTTAAGGGTGTGGCACTTGAACGCGTCCCACACCCTCTGCGTCAGCCTCACTACATTCGCGACCAGACAAATAATTATAGAAGCACTCTCGGCTTGGTAAAATTGGATCAAGATTCTTGATGTCGCTTATATAATCGTTCGGAAAGACACCCTTACGACTCATTAACGCAGCTTTTTCCTGATTCTTAAATGCTTTTTTAACATTTTAAACTGGGCTGCAAATATTTGGCCAGTTTCTCTAAACTAGAGTTTAAAAATCTATTGGAATCCACAAAATTCATTAAATATTTTATCTTGTTCAATTCCATTACTCTCTTCGTAATTGATATATACAATTCTTTGTTACAAGGTATAACTTACAAGGTATACATTAATTAAAAACAAGGTATATATTAATTGAAAAGATTTCCTACATTCCCAATGGATGAACCCCACAAATTCCCCTGTAAAATAACTATAGTACTTATCTTTATATTCTAAAATTCTGTTGGTTGTTCATTTTGCAATAGTTGTTTAGAACTTGCGGAATTCACCTAGTACAATTGATAGAGTTCGACCATTTTCCGCTGCGTATGATTAAAAAAGTCAGCTATGCAGGTTTCTCCTAATAAAAATAAGAAATGAATAGACAAATCCATTTAGTTAGTTAAATGAAAAACAAAAAAATTTGTTGTATACTCACCAAGAAAAGTATACTGTTCTTGACACTCTTCGTTATACACATGTTTAACATAATAAGAGAATGCGCACGCTTCATGTTGTTGAATTGTCCTCGTCCCCTCGCTCCTGTTAAGAACTTCTATGGACTTAAGCACAGCCTCTATATCAGCATATATGATTATTGGCAGCTACAACTTCTTCTCCATATTTTTGAACTTGGTTACTGTTTCCGCTGATGGAAATACACTTTTCAGTTTGACGCAACCTTCCTTATGGCGGGTTTCACCCGTGGTGTAAAACGTTTGACACAAATCACAAAACTGCCCTGATGTATGGCTTCGCGTGTGTTGTGTTTTTACCAACCTCTGCATGTTGCTAATAAGAAAAGGAATTATTTTAAAAAACTTAAAAAAAAAATGCAACATCGTAGGCACTAGCAATTTAAGCAGCTCTCCAGTACAGTCTATAACTAGCTCAAATAATGAATTCAAGGGAAAAGAGAAAAGAAAAAACTCTTTCCATCGAGTGCGATGTATTTTTCAGTTTCAATGTATCCAATTTTAATTCCAAAGACGCGTTCTTCGTAATCACAATTTTTAATGCACGCCATCAAATCTTTTTTCTTCAGTTTACTTTCTATAAATCTCAAGATCTGCATGTTCAGCTTCCAAACTGCATCGATAATTTCTTTCGCTTCATAGCGTCCGCTAAATTCTTAATAATTGATGTAGTTCATCATACCCTGAAGATGGCGTCGATTTACGGTACGCCTATCAACCGTTCTAATTTTTCTAGAACATTCACATTTTCCAGCCTAAATTTTCTCATTGTCAGCCGCTATCACATTTTGAATATTTTCACAATCAAAGCAAAGAAACTTTTCATTACCGTCACAAGATGATTTTACCGGTCCAATCCAATCAAAGCTCTTAATGTTGAAATAAATTGGTTAAAAAGTAAAAAGACAAACTGTCCAAGAAAACTGTTCAATAAACGTCAAGTTCTCATGTAGGAACCTGTCACAAACAAAATTTTCATACACGATCTTTTTTCTTTACGTTTTTCCATATTGTTGGAAAGTTATCATCGTTAACTTCATTATTTTGTTCGAATGTTCAGTTAATTTGCGTTGTGAAGAAAACTTAGCTTTTCAGGCACTTTAGCGTTTAGAGATATACAAACTTATGTGGATTTGAAATATGAATATGAAACGCAAATATTGCGTTTACTTTACATAAAATAAATTCATTCCTTTAGTCTATTCATCCACAGTGCTACGTTTTATGCGACAGTCTTTTAGGCAAAATGCACGTACAAACAACATCACACGAAAGTGCCCACTAACGAAATTTAAAAGACTTCATCGCAAATAATTGGCGTTCCTGATATTCTTCAGCTGCTCTTTTAAGTTCAATAAGAAGCTTGTCAATCTTATCGCCAACTTCACATATTTTATTTTAAGTAATGAACTTATTAACCGATTTAGTGATTTTAGTATTTTTGAAAATAACTAAAGAGAAAACTCTGCTTATATAGAATAGAAATGTTGGTGAAGAGCGTTATCTGTAAAATTCCATGTGTGTTTTATTTTTTTCTATATATATGAGTGGGGTCCTAAGTACCGTTTGACCTTTTTCTATCGTTTATAATGCACCATAATACTAGTTCTTTTTCATTCTCAGCGGGGTATTTATACGAATAGAAGTAGTGATAATAAAAAATAGAATTGAGGAAGGATCGCATCACCCAGAGTATATACTAAAATGGTTTCCTCACAGGCGTAGCCTTTGTTGTTTTCTACCTCTGTTGGTTGTTCACTTTCTAATAGTTGTTCAGGACTTGCGGAATTCTTCCAGGACAGCTGATAGAGGTCATCCATTTTCCGCTGCATATGATTAAGAAATTCAGCTATGCAAGTTTCTTCTCATAAAAAATGAGAAATAAATAAACAAATCCAATTACTTACGTAAATAAAAAATAAAAAAAATTTATTATATACTCACCAACAAAAGTATACTGTTCATCACGCTCTCTGTTATACACATGTTTTACATAATTCGAGACTGCGCACGCTTCACGCTGTTGAATTGTCCTCGCCTCCTCGGTCCTATTAAGGACTTCTGTGGGCTTAAGCACAGCGTCTACATCACCATATATGATTGTTGGCGGGGACAACTTCTTCTCCATGTTTTAAACTTGTTATTGTTTAAACCTGTTCCGCTGATGGAAAGACACTTTTCACTTTGGCACAACCTTCCCTATGGCGGGTTCCAGCCGTGGTGTGAAACGTTTGACACAAATCACAAAACTGTCCTGATGTATGGCTTCGCGTGTATTGTGTTTTTACTAACCTCTGCATGTTGGTAATAAGACAATAATGATATTGCTTAGTCGTTTCGTTATAACAGTTAGCAAGTTGATATGCAAACTTTTTTGCTCCTCTGTCGCCCTTGTCGGACCAATCACCTTCCATGTACCCTTGGAACATACCAATTCATATATATTTATGCTGAATTCTTTGTTATTCTGCTCAAACCGATTGATGTCGCAGTTGGTTATAGGAAATTTCAGTCCAGAAAGGTCAATTCGAATGTTGCGAAATTTAGTGACAATCTCGCGAATACTTCCGATTTTATAATAGGTCGCGTGAGCTAATCTGCGTAATTCTTCTCCCAACGGTTTGCCAAACTTGTAAGAGATAGCCACTAATATGCACCATTTAAAACAGTGGACATCAGCATTTTTCACATTAATTGTAGCCTTTTTAGTGTATATACTAATTGGCAACGATACATGTGAACCCAGAGGGATGGACTCCAACTTGCAAATAGTTAATTTGCAGAATTTAAAGTCTGCTATCGCCCAACCGCTACTTCGTTTCTGGTATTCTTCAGCTGCTCTTTTAAGCTCGATAAAAAGCCTCTGTCTTTTTAGCGTAGTTTTGACGCCTGTGTAAACTGGTAAATATTTTCCTTTGACTTTCCGAGTTCTGTCTTTTAATAAATCCTTTACTAATCGGTCTGTAAGTATAAGTTGATTGCTCTTTTCTAAAATTCTTTCTTCTTTTTAAGGCTTGCCACAACTTCTGCTGTTGCAAACTGCTACTGCAGTATTTATGTATTATAACGTATTGTTCATTTGGATGAAAAAAATCTTCTTTGCTAATCATATCTTCGTTTTTCTTTTTATTCGTTATTTATTTCATTTTTTATGTTTACCCTCTTTATTTTATTTTGTTATAAATTTTTAAATAGCTGATTAGTGTAAACCATGGTCAGAACTACAATTATTTCTATGCTTATATTAACAGTAGATTCAATCTGCTGATAGGAAGTGGTTTCTTCTAATTTCGTTTGTTTGCCGGCCATGGCTTCGCCCTAGTTGCTTTTAATTTATATCTCCTTTTTTAACTATTTTCGGCCTTGATTGAAGTGTTTCTTTGGTTTTTAGAGGTTCTGTCATCCCTTCGTGTGCAATGTCGCCCTACATCTTTAAGGATTCTATTTGTCGGTTGCAGCGGCTGGAGGGATTTGTTCAGATTCCTTTGATTCTCGGAGTCGGTCCGATTGGATCATCTATGTTTATTGTTTTGGCGGATAGGCATTTGGATAAAGTTCTACTGTGACGAAAGGTTTTGAGACATACCTTATTTCTGAGCGAACAAATTTCTTTTGTTTTATTATATTATTTTTGTTTAGGATGTTGATAAGAATTTTGTCCCAAACATTAATTGTTTTGTTAAATCTTCTTCGGATATGAACGCTTCGTGATCTGTCGGCAAGGCTTGCCATCCCGGGTCATTGTGTAGTGGTGGGAAAAGTTTTTCGCTATCGATAGACAAGGATTTTTCGATGGTTTTATAAGGCTTATCGAAATTTGGGGTTACAAAAAGCAGAGACATACGCTATCATCATTTGGGGCTTTGCGTGACATTCCTGATACTGATCGTATTACGAAGCCACATGAGATGATATCCTTGCCAAGGTATGGTTGGTTGTATCCAAGACCCTTTGTTCTGTGCGGGTTCAAACTCCCTTGATGATACCGTCGTGGACCGACATTCCACTACTCTCGAGCTTTGCTGGCGCACTTCTTTACCAGTCCGCAAAGTCATCAAGTTTCCCGGATGGGCTTCTCAATCACAGTTGACATCATGAAATGTACACCTACTTGTCCGCAGATCAGCGGCATGCCAAGACTCATCATCCCTGTATAGGTAGCGACAAATATATTCGAGGGGGTGTACTCCGCAGTCGTTCAGATGGTTCTGTTGTATAATTTGCACTATGGTTGCCAGCAGATGGCTTTGACTGAAATCTACTGCAGCTTTATATCGGTTATGGTACTCCCCGAAAAGGAATTGCCGGATGTTGTCGATCACTTCAGCACCCGGCACCACATTCTTTTTGGAGTCTCATACGTAAGGATTTGCCCTGATTCACTCTGATATGACTAATAACCAAAGCTTCCGCGTGCAGATGGGGACGCCAACATTGTTGACGAATTTGTGCATCTACAAAGGGGCTCAATATACCCAGGCGATCCCTCAAGGAGTTATCCAGGCGATCTCGTAGCCACAAGCCGTAAAACTCCATAATAGTGTTATTGAGCCACCTCCCGGGACTCAACAACTCGAAATCCATCTTTGTAATCGACATAGAGGATCGGCCATTTGGATATGTCAGAATTGGTGGTTCAATTTGCTGTTGTTGACATAACTCGTGTCGGTGCATTTTTCCCTTTGTTACCTTGTTACTTACTTGAAAAATTTGTTCTACTGTGATATTATTGCCATGTAGAGTAACGATGTTGCTAATGCATGTGACTGGCGCATTATTTTATTTGGAAAGGATTACTGCCTGTTCGGCTTCAGTGCGCCAAGTCTTTCCGTCTCTATGATTGCCAATATGACCCGGCAAGAGACGTTCCCTATGTTATGGAAGGCGGGTTTGACGCCTAGAGCTTATGCGAGTCAAACGCTTAGATTTGAGTTGCATAAAACAACTGGTTTTCTTTATTTTTCTCACCCGTTTTTATACAAAATTTTACCATTAAAATTAATGCTAGCCTAAACACAATTATTTTAATTGGGGCGCTTGGCATCGTATTGCATTTCGTAATGCAATACTTAGCCAGTTGAAGTACGACAAAATTATTTTTTTATTTGTTTCCCACAGAATTATGCTGAATCTGCATAATCTAGTCTGCACTTCAAAGTGGATGCATATGTCGATATGCAATACACTGTTAATTCGAGAACGTTGGTTTATTTATTAATCAATTGTAATGCTGTTCAGCTATTACGTTGCCTTGCACTCTTTGCGTTGAAACAATGTTTGTGTTAAATAAAGTTCGGTATGCTATTCAGATATCGTTAATCCGAATAACAGGATGTGATTTTTATATGATTGATTACGTTACTTTTGTCTATATGGCGGCTGGTTTATAAAACTGCGACTGTTTTTTTATTTATTTTTTTTTATTACCATTAATATTATTATTTTTTGTTTTTCTATTATATCTTTTTCTTTCCATTATTATATAATTTTCTTTTTTTTTTTGATATATAATATATTTTCATTTCGTTTTTGGAAGTGGCAGCTGCATTCGGCGAGTCACTGTAATCTCGGTGCTTAGACAAGTATTTGCTACCATTTTTTGTGCTGTGTACTCGTACCACTGCACTCTCGGTGCTACGCTAGGAGCGCTTTGATGAGTTCTTATGATTGGCTGTTTTCGATGTAATGAAGGTCATCTTGCTCATGGAATATTTTGACTTCGCTCACATACACCCTGTTTTCGGGTTTCCTGTCCTTAGTCTATACCATCAAGATAACTAGAATCCACGTACTATATATGGACCATCGTATTTTACTGCCAGCTTGCCGGCAAAGTTCTCTGGTGCGTTTGATAAATGGTGCATTTTTGTAAGGGCCTGATGTCCCACTTCTGCCCATTCACGTCTCCTCAAAATATAGTATCTTGCCTGAATCCGGCCTGCTCGCCGCATGTTTCTTCGAGTTAGTGCGAACGCTTCTTTTAAATTCTTCGTTTTTTGTTTCATAGTGTCTGCGTTAGCATCTGCGCCAAATATTCCTTCGTCAAAAACTATGTTTGGAAGTCGGCGCTCTCCGCCGAGTTGTAAAAGGCGGCAGAATGACCGGTTGAGTCAGAGGTGGCCGTGTTCATGGTTAGTGTTATATCGGGAGGTAACGCATTCCGTTGTTCGCCGCTTGTGGGTTATGCTACAATCTTTTTCAGGGTTCGGTTAATTTGCTCCGTCGGATTCTCTTGTGGGGAATAAGGCGTCGTGAATTGTTGTCATGTACCCAATTCTTGAAGCAAACGTTTGAATTGGTGGCTCATAAATCGTTTGTTGTTACCAGGGATGAGTAATTCTGGTACGCTGAATCGGGAGAGTATTCGCTCTCGGAGGACATGTCTGACGATGAATCTTTAAGTCATTGCTCAATGTTGCCAAATTGTGGTGCCCTTTTTCGAATACCTAATGTTGCTTGTGCTTTGATCGGGAAATCCATGCCTAAGATGAGACTATCGACTACTTCATTTAGGACTATCAATGATAATTGAAAATTAATTTTCCTTATATGGACCGTGGTAATGAGTTCGCTATGGCTGTAACGTAAAGTCCCATCGGCCGTACGGATTGTGGTGCTTATGCCTCTGAGACGAATGATATAAAATCTTGCAGACTAGATTAAATTATCGTTCTGGTCGCTGCGGTGTCGATCACATCTTTAATCAACAGCTCGCCAATGGTTACATCGGCTATTACGAATGAATTTTCGGCACGCAGATAAAGGAATTCGGGACGCACGGGGACACGCCCGTACATGCCTGAGCTATCATCCGTAGCCATGCCTCTAAAGTCAAGCCTCAAAAAAAAAAATAACCGAGAGCTTAGATGTTCTCTTACTTAGCCTGCAAAGAAAGGTTATGATATTTTCGAATTATCAAAATAAATCGTATTATTAAGGAACTCTCGCCCAGAATCATGTAGCGTTAAAATTTCAGAAAACAATTGGATAAATTGTGTATTATATAGGACATAATGCACAATTGCGCATAATGAGCAATAAATTGCCATTCAATTTATTGCTAGGGATTAGCCCATTGGTTTGCCAGTATGCTGGCAAAAAATTTGTTGTTGGGGGGGGGGGGGGGATCTAATGCGAGCAGGAGCGTTGGATACAAGTTGGCTAATTGAGCCCTGTCCCTTCCAATCTAATCCTCCAGTAGTAAAGTACTTTGGATATTTTTTACCGACTTTTTCATTTGCTGTAGCAATGATACCAATATCCGCACGTACATTCGGCAATGCATAATCACGTGGTATTATGTCGTTTGGATTAGATAAATTTACTGTTCCTGGGATTTCTTCTCCTTCTTGATTTCGACGAGCGCGACGGACTTCCCATTTAGCATTAGGGAATGGTGAACGTTCCATAAAAGCGCGCTTTGCATCGGAGCTGAGACCATCTCCAGAAAGATGTTCAACAGTTTCTCTCAAGGTAGAAAATTTCTGGTAATAAAACTACTATCGTGTTAACTCTAGGATGTCTTGGGAGATAACTTTTGGCGGCTGTTTTAACATATCCTAAAGCGTTGACATAATTTACAAGTGGGCTAAAGCCGGCACCCATCATGTCAAGAGCTCGTCTTATGTCTCCTGTTAAATACGTATCCTCAAAGGAAGCGAGCTCTAAATTCCTGGAATGCTGTAAAAGCATAGCTTCTTCCAGTTTATAGTCAATCTGCATTAGGGTCACGCGATACAGTGATCCAGCCAAGACTTTTGCTTCTTGAAGTGTTAAAACACCTAATCTAACAAAACGGGAGACCATGTTTCTGATAATAAAACCAGCGGATCTAGTTGAAATGGGTAGAATAACGGTGCGTTGTACTTGTTGAATTTCGATATTTTTCATCGCTTCCGTAATATTCTTATACCCAAAGAAGAGCTTTTCATAGAGCGCTTCTTTATCCTGCTGGCTAGTCCTTTCGCTCTGTCTGGTGCGAAAAGAGGTCATCCTCTCGTTATCTCTGTCCTTCTTTTTAATAGACTTACTTCCTCCTTTTGATTTTTCAGTTAACTCAGCGGGCGGTTCTTGCTAGACTTCATTTGTTTCTCTACATTGACATTCTTCTTGAATTTTGGTGGCATTCTGAAATGTAAATATTTTAAAACGGCAAGTTTAAAAGAAAATGTTTTCTCGCGGTATCGGAAATCCAATGTGCTTAAAAACGTTCGTTATGATATTTTGGTTCATACTTTACTTACTTACTCCCTCTTTAGTTGGAGAAGTTTCTAGGCCGTTGCCGGCAACGAAAAAAATAAGAAATTCGGACTTCGGGTTTACCTTATCTTACTTTCATATTGACCTTTGAATTTATTGTTTATCAGCAACTTCACGAAATATTGAAATACGATACAAAACTATTTCCAATTCTAACAATTTTGAGACGATATTTTTACATTTGTTCTGTAAGTTTTATTTCACTGATGTCCCGGAGAAAGCACGATTAAAACCTAAGCTGACGATCGTGGAAGTCACCAGATTCGTACTTCCTTCAAGGGTGTCTCTTGGCAAGCTTAGTGTTTCCCCACACCCGTCGTTCGTCATGTGAAGTTAGCATATCGACTAGCTTATTACTAGCTGAACCTAAAGTGCGACCTGTAGCTGGAACACAAAATTACACGGACAGACAGGCTTCGATTCATTTTCTGAATCGACGGATGTAATAAAAGGTGGGTATATCTTAAGCCTTCTGCGTGTTACATACGTCCGCCCAAATTTAATATACCATCTTTCACAAGCGGTAAAGTATGTAACGATAATGATGTTGTGTTCCTTGCTAAAGATGAGCTAGAATTATGAAAGTCAATTTTACATTTATTCACTGTTGTTCCTTATGCCTATAGTCCTTATACTGTACTGTTAATCATATTTCAAGCCAAATAGTTCTGTTGGTGGTAATGTACCGATTCTGCGTCTGCAGTAGAGTAGAGTCATCTTTACGGCGATAACTTGTGTAACTGAAGTATCTTCAAGTTATTTGTATCAAATATTTATTCTTCAAGACGATTTCTGCCTGTCTGAATATCGAACTATCGACTTTATTATTTTTGGCGCTACTTTTAAGCATCATTTGAGGAGGATGGGAGGATGTAGGGACAGACGGACGTGCCGTTGCTTAGGTGGTTACTTCGTGAAATATGGAGCGGTTTTAAATTTTTGTTTTATGGACATTCCATAGACGGTTACATCAAAAAGAAATACAGGTGCCTTACCCCTATAGGAACAAACGGACGGACGCAGCTTACTTGCTGAACGGGCAGAGCATAAGCGCTGGTATATTTTTCACCCTATTCTACTTACGTTTTCCTTCGGCACATTGTTTGCAATGGGCGACGTCATAGTGGGGTCCGATGATCCTCTAACCTGCTTTCCTCTCACACAAAACAAAAATTTTATCACATTTTTATATATATATTTTAATTCATATTACTTTCAATAGTAAATAGCCGTTCAATAAAAGGAGATGGATTAAATAATTTGCAAGTATATATGTATGATTACTTAAATTGTGTTAGGTGCTAAACAAATTTTATATATGTTATGTATGTAAAACAAAACAATGAAGAACCTTATATACCGGCCGTTCGTTGTTGCAGATGATTACATTAATATTAGAGATGATGAAGTTAATAATAAAGTTGATGACGAAGATTGGAAATCAATACTGTTACTGTGTACTTCGAATGTTTCGTAAACTCGAAAATTCAGCCTGAACAATTCGTGACGAAATCATTGTTTCACTTCAAGTTAATTTTTATTACTATTTTCTATAATAAGAAGAATCCTTTTCGTACACTTCAGCGGTTACTGAAAATGGTGGAAATGGCAACCAATTGAACGATATTTTCGGTGAAATTTATTTCTTGAAAGTCATTCATTTCACAATCGACCAAACCTTAATACTCATACTTATAACGCTTTATATCATTAAGCTTCACTCTCCTTCGTCTTCTCTTTGTACTTCTCGCTCTCACTGATCTGTTAATTTTATTGCACTTAAATGTTTCATGTCTGTCTATTTGGCAATGTATGCATGTTTTTGATCAATATATGTATATATTTATATAAATATCAATATGTGTATATATTTTGTAAATAAAAGAAATTGTATGAAACAAAAACCGTAATATAGAATCGCAACCCAATTTACCGCAAACTTTATTAAAAATAGAAGAACAAATTAAAGGAAATTTAGAAAAAATTTGTGCAAACATTGGAATTATTCATTCCAATATTTTTTATGTTTTATCACAAAAATACTTCCTATTTAAAGAAGTCTTTTAAGTTTGAACGTAATCAACAACCTGTTTTGAATGTTTTTTTCTCTCGACTCAAGCGAAACCCCCCCCTTACAATACGCATACAAACATAGGACTCTCTCTCTTTTCATTAATCTTTCCCTCGCTTTTGTTTGCCCATTTTTGTTTCCACCTTACAATAGCAACAGAATGGTTTATGGAAAGAGAAGAATGAGTAGCGATTTTTCGCTATTTTAATCAGATTAGTTATTGTTTTTTTACAGAAACACATCATTATTAACAGACAGACGGACCCCAACAGCCAACAAACGCGGACATCACACGTCATTACCTCGGTTCCCGTCCTTAATCGGTGATGCCAATTTATAAAATTCATCCCTAGCTTATAACGTTCAATCTGTCAGGCGGTAATATCGTTTAATTTACCAATAAATACATATTTTAAATCTACGCGTGGGTCCAATATAAGAAACGATTTTCGTCTTAAAATGCAAATGACCAAGAATATACTACTTACATGTTCTTCTTTCAGTTGATGTTAAATCTCTTTAATCTTTGCATAGCTGCGGTCGCACACGCACCACTGACTGCTTTTCTTGAGGTGAACAATTCGTTTGCTCATGAAAATTAAAAATGACGTATGGTAGCTTCTAGGAAATTTGCAGACAGTATGCTTATGGCGCCCACTGGCAAAAAGCTCGAAAACACTGTGTATACTAATTAACGCTACGTGCACTTCATTGTTCACAACTCGTTTTTTGGTATTTCCCACCTGTATAATATGTGTATGGAGTTTGTTCCAATTCTTTCATTTGTTTTTTCTTTTTGTGTTGCTTTATTGAGAATGCTTATTATTTCACTTATTTCATTTTATAAAAAATTTTATATAATTTTGCGTTTATTTACGTTTGTCGGGTTGGTTTTTTGTGAACAAACAAACGTCAAGTTTGCCCCTTGTATTCCCATTATTTTTTCGAAATAAAAATTGAAAGACGAAAATCCAATGAGTTACAAATTTTGAAAGTTAATAAAAGATACATACTTAATACCCTAATGCATACTAAGGGTGTACGGCTTTTATTTTTATTTTCCTAAGTTTGTTTGAGTTAAGAAGCCCGCTCCGCCAAAAATGTATACTTGTAACATAGTATTTCTCTATATCTATATAAGCGAGTTAAGCTCGTCACGTCCAGGATCCACGTTTCAGATTTGTAACGTTGGAAGAGTGCCACCCCTGTCCTTACTTGTTGGCCCCTTCGTTGTCCAATCCGAAACCACTTTCCTTTCGTTGCAATTTACCAGCTGTAACACAGATTACCTATCATGCTCTCAGTGATGCCCCATGTTGGACGCCACTTTTACATGTACCAGAACAAGATTTGTCCTGGCAGGCGTCTAATGTAGAAAGCTGTTATCTTGGGAAAGTGTAGGGGAACCTTCCGGTATCACTTGAACGGGAATGGGGGGCTATAAGATAAGCGTACGTGCCATAGCTGAGCTAGCTGGTTCGCAAAATGTGGGAGGGATTCTATAATTTGCTCACGGACGCCCTTTGGACGGTTACAACAAAAAAATTTGCACATTTTACCCAATATCAGACGGAAGAAAACTTTGAGCAGTCCATTGGAGACTTGTCCCTGCCCATCCTACCTATTGGTCTCCCTTCGGTCGAAGATCCCTTAGGCCTATTTTCCTCTCATGATTAAACAGAATTTACGTGCTTTTTTTTGTTTTATTTTCTTATTTTACTCATTCGGTTAACTTACTTTGTTAACATATATTTATTTATTTTCTTTTTGCTTTTCCCTTTATAATAACAAAAGAAGTACTCATATCACTTATGTTATTATATACTAATGAATGAAATGTTATGTACTATATTATATACTAATAATATGCTATACACATATATAAATGCAAAAAAGAAATACCTTATAATATTCATAATAGAATAAAAATCTAATGCATAAACTGTTGATACTTATGTTGTGTAAGGTGTGTTGAAATGTTCTCAATCTAAAAATGTCCGTATTATACTATTGACGCTGGTTATGTATAGCTTTGCTACTGTATTCACATTGTTGGTTGTATTCAATGGTATTGTTCTACAAACAAAATAAACTTCGTTGAAACTACATTTTTTTTCTGATGTTATTGTTGTTATCGCATAGTTTTGCAAAATATATAAATAAGATTTCCCAGTGTTTACATTGACATTGAATTGCGGAAATTCCCTGATAACTACGGAGGCTTAGTTTAAGGTTTTCTTGTCTTAAGGTGTTTATCGTTTTACATTTTTTTTCGTGATTGTATTTCAATGCAAAGGACCTTTTTTTTTCTTTAACTGTAGCTGGAATTACTTTAATTTATCATTCGAGTTTACAGACGTTTATAAATGTTAATTCAACAAAACATTTTTCTTATTAATCTCTCGATTTTTATGTCGTTGCTTCACGTCATAGGCACTTTTAGCAAATTCCGAAAGTTAGGTCATTTATAATTTATTTATTTGTGTAAAAAAGAGAAAAAAAAACAAAGTTTGCAATTACAAATTCCTTGCATATATTTTACTTTGTTTTTATATTTCATTTAAGTAACATACTGCTTCTCACTACATAAGACCCATAAATCGCGATAGATTTTGTGAGGGACTTTTCCTCCCTCTTCTAAGGCTGGGGCAGTACAGCGGCCCAGAGACGAAGTTGTTCGAGTTGTTACTGCCTCCTCTCCAAACACTTCACACAAGTTTATTTGCCTCCGTCGCGTTATTCCTTTTTGGAATTCATGCAATTCAATTGGTCTTTACTAAAACAGAAATACGGGAGTACCCTTTGAGAGTCATAATGCCAATATGCTATCAAACATTTTAACTTTGCCAGTGAAATCCTTTGAAATCCTTGACTGATTATTACTTGTACTTTTTCAATGTTTGTCAACGAAGCATAAATTAACTATCAAAGTGCTGCAAGCACAACACACCCGCCGCTCGTCAGGGTCTACAAAAGGGGATGAAAGCTAATGTATAATGTTTCAATGTTTGCCGTTGAACTTTTATGTTGCTCAGAGAGGAACTATCTTGATCGACGACCGAATTGTGAATGCCGTATCTTTGCTTTTTTTTTTGCATTGTTGATATGACCGTGAGCTATCAATTCGCCTCATCATTATGCGTGGTGGTTTTGCGGCGACCAAATTGCAGTACTTGTAGAAACATGGCATCTTATGGGCTTTATTTTATACGGTATTGTTGTTGTGTGATGTGGTTGATGTAAATATTGGTGGCGTTATTGCGGCGACTGATGATTCGTCTTCTAAGGTGGCCTGCTGGCGGAGAAGGCTTCGGCGAAGTGGGTGCTGCTTCCTGCTCGGGCGCCACTTGTGAAATACTTTTCGTTTGCTTTCCAAGGCTGGGGAAACAAAGTAACAACACAAGAAAATTTTTATGTACAACGACTCGATTCCTTTATTATTATTTATTAATATTATTATTATAATCAAACGTCGGCTTCGCTCTCCGCGAGTCAGACTGCGAGTCCTCTCTGCGCGAGGCAGACTACGACTTACTCTTCTTATTCTTATTTTCTACTCAGTTTTTTAAAGTTGATGGCCCGTTGCTTAGATCGATCAGATTTTTATTTTTACTTTGTAAACACGTTCAGGCAATACGTCATTTTATTTGCCATTTTTGTCGGCGCCCTTTGCGAAAACTGTTTGCGTCGCGTTCTCCTCCCTAGTGATCTTCTCCAGCGTTCACTGTTGCTTTCTTCTTGATAATTTCCTTTTTCACTACCTCGTTCACGTGATCCTCCTCCTGGAGGAGAACTATAGTAATAATTGTTCATTGTGTTTGCTCATTATAAATTTGGTGACAGTTCAGATGGAAGCGAATTTTTCAATTTCACGGCGGTGATAATTTTAATATGGCGTCGATCGCGTCGATGATGCTTTAGCTGTAACTGTAATGAGGAGAGAAATAATTTCATATAGTATAAAAAATAATCCCTAGTAGTTGCGTCGAACCGAAATAGAAAAGAGAAGTGGGAAACACCACCTGTGGCATATATAGAAAATAAAAAAAAATGTAGGCCTCACAGCGTAATCAGGTAAGTAGTAGTAAGCAAGTTAAGGAGTCGTTAGAAAGTGATTTGCTTGGTGTCTGTATATGTCTGTAACCCAAAAAAGTGGTTTTCAACTTATGCTGGGATCTTCCCCGTATTCTTCAGACTCGTTTTCTTCTGATCAGCATTGGTTCAGATCGTTGCAGTCATACTTATCAAAGTAAATTTTTAAAAAAAGTTCGACAAACATATATAATGCGCAGTGATGCTTTGTTTGCAGCTCCCCACGATCCCAGCTCAGTTGGTTGGTAGTGTGGCCACTATCGTTAACGGTATCATACAGAACTTGACAGGTAACGTTCAGCCAGTTTATCCTTCTTGTAGACATTCAACACCATTTGGTTAAATTTACTGTCGTCCTATTCAAGTCAAGACTGATTTCCGTCTTGCATCGGACAGTCACAACTTTGACGTACCTCGTACCTTACCTTTGTACAATACATGTTAACAACCCGGATCCGATGTCGTTGAAAAAGTAAATTGTTACCAAAGTTTCACAGTTCGTGTTTTTGTGATGATGAGAAGTTCGTAGTTCTCAATTGACACTGATTCAGGCGCCACTGTCTGCGACACCCTGGTAATAGTTGTTACTTCACAAATGAAAAAAAAATTTTTTTCGATTCTACAATCTCCTAGGAGATGTGAATACTGACAATTTTGTGCACGAAATTATTCAGTTGGTCTTTACTAAAACAGAAATGCGGGATTACCCTTTGAGAGTCACAACAAAATCCTTGACTGATTATTACTTGTACTTTTTCGAAGTGTATCAACGAAGCATAAATTAACGATCAAAGTGCTGCAAGCACAACACACTCGCCACTCGTCAGGATCTATAAATGGGGGTGAAAGGTAATGTACAATGTTTTATGTTGCTCAGAGAGGAACTATCTTGATCGACGACCGAATTGCGAATCCCGTATTTTTCCTTTTTTTTGCCATGTTGATATGACCCTAAGCTGTCAATTCGCCTCATCATTATGCGTGGTGGTTTCGCGAGGACCAAATTGCGGTACTTGTAGAAACATGGCATCTTATGGGCTTTATTTTATACGGTATTGTTGTTGTGTGATGTGGTTGATGTAAATATTGGTGGCGTTATTGCGGTGACGGATGATTCGCCTTCTAAAGTGGCCTGTTGGCGGAGGAGGCTTCGGCGAAGTGTGTGCTGCTCCCTGCTCGGGCGCCACTTGTGAGGGACTTTTCGTCCCTTTGCTAAGGCTGGGCAGGTCAGCGGCCCAGGAGCGAACAAAGTAACAGCACAAGAAAATTTATTTTTGTACAACGACTCGATTACTTTATTATTATTTATTATTATTATTATTATAATCAACAAAATTGGCTCTCCGCGAGTCAGACCGCGACTGCTCTCCGCGCGAGGCAGACCACGACTGACTCCTCATATTCTTATTTTCTACTCTTAGCCTATACTTAGCCTACGCTTAATCTATTCTATTCCTATTTTCTATCTTAATGTATTCTATTCTAAGTTTAGTCTAGGTTGACAGACCCTTGGCTGTGGGTGACCTATTGTTGTGATTTTATTATTGTCTGCATAACGTTGAGGAAATTAGGTTGTGCTCGTTGCGGTTGGCATGAGCACAGTTCATTGTAGCTGCGATTGCGGTTTTTGGTTGAATTTGTTATAGTTGTGCTGATGCCGTCGTTGTGACTGTTTTTCATTATCGTTGGGACGGCATGGAGATGATTGTTGCTGTTGGTTGTTGTGGCAGTTGTTGCTGTTGTCGACGTAGCAGCGGCGTCGGCTGTGTTTGGTTTTTGTTGAATTTATTGTAGTTGTTGTGATGTGGGTGCTGTCCTGGTATCTGTTGATGTAAATGCTGGTGATGTTATTATCGCGACTGATAATACGCCTTCTGGGGTGGCCTGCTGGTTAATTTGGTTAGATTCTTGGAATTTACATTGTCACGATCCATCAAAATTTGGTTTTTCGAGAGTTATTATTTAATGTTTCTTTTTTTTCTTTTGGTTTTCCTAAAATCTAAACTCACATACTATTGTTGTGGTGGAGGTACCCGTTGTAGTTGTCCTTGTTGCTGTTCTTGTTCTTCTTGGTTGTGAAGGAGTTGTTTCCACTTGCAATTTTGCGTCGTTTGGGATGGTGGTACGCTCGCTCTGTTGCTGATGGTGTCGGTATTTGATGTTCTTTTTCCCAAGTCCTGCTGTTGTTGTCTTTTGATAAGGACAGTGGTGCTCTAATCGCTTTAGAAGCTGATGTGCAGACCACCACCCCCCTTCTCTTATTCTTATTTTCTACTCTTGGCCTATACTTAGCCTACGCTTAATCTATTCTATTCCATTCCTATTTGCCATCTTAATCTATTCTATTCTATGTTATTTTCTATCTTACTCCATTCTACTCTAAGCTTAGTCTATCCCTATGACTATGTAACGTCCGCGAACAAATTAAGGTAGGGGGTCTGTCAGTCTGTTTCCACCAAAAATGTCTCGATAACGGCATGCCGTTATGGGACATCGCATGATTTTGCGGTTCTTTGCAAATAGCGGCTTGCCGTTAGGTAAGCAAAGAGAGCAAGAAATGGCAAAAATCATGCGAGCAGAGTTTTGGTGGTGAGTTTTTGTTTTGTCTGCAAAAAAGAAATAGTTTGGCGATCGAAGAGAACAGACATCTTTGTAAAGAAGGTAAAATAGTGCTCAAAGCTTACAATTTTTGCAAAATAATGTGTGATAAGAGTGGAAAATTAAATTACGAACTAGAACTTTATAAAAAACAAGAAAAATACAAATCGGTAGGAATAAAATAATTGATAAACGTTAAGAAAAAATTTTGCTTGTGTCGAGTAAAAAAATATAATGAAATCATCATTACTGCTATTTTCGATAAATTTCCATGTATGTAATATAAAACTGCAATGTAAAAATGCATGTACGAATGCGTGTATACAATTATAAAAAGAAAAATTGTGTATTTGATAGAAAAGAAAATAAATAAAATGTCCAAGAAGATATAATTTAAGAAAAATCCATAGCTCTTATATACTCGAAGCCACATAATGAGAAGTGTGTGTAAAAATATTTTTTTACAACAAAGCAATGACTGAGAAAAAAAAAAAATCAAAAAAAAAAAAAAAAGGGGCTACTCACACATGAAGATCTGAATTCGGTAAAAAAAGATTATAATAGCACATAACGCAGTAATAAACCGATGCAATAAACAAGTGAACTTCTAATTATACCATCATTCGCAAGAACTTAATAAATGTTTGTTAGTGAATAGAAAAAAAAAACAAAACCCAAATAATTGTACGCATTGTACATTGTAAATTATCGAGATTGTATGAAAACATAGTCTGCAAACAAACGGAGAATTGTAGCTTATATTGACTTCGTCAAATAGTTTTACAAAAATATTGTAAAATTTAGAGATTTTGTAATGAAAACAAGTGCAGATGTAATTTGTAGTAGAAGTTCAGGTTGCGGAGAAAGAAAAAACTATTACCAGCAAAAAGAAAAAAGAAGAGAAAACCAAAAATGGTAATTCGGAAATTTATAGAGTTCATGGAAAATTTATATATGTAAAGATAATTTATGTCAAAATCTAATATTGAAT
>CCAG010009420.1:0-42759 GCA_001077435.1 Glossina morsitans morsitans
AATGTTTGTTAGTGAATAAGAAAAAAAAAACAAAACCCAAATAATTGTACGCATTGTACATTGTAAATTATCGAGATTGTATGAAAACGTAATCTGCAAACAAACGGAGAATTGTAGCTTATATTGACTTCGTCAAATAGGTTTACAAAAATATTGTAAAATTTAGAGATTTTGTAATGAAAACAAGTGCAGATGTAATTTGTAGTAGAAGTTCAGGTTGCGGAGAAAGAAAAAGCTATTACCAGCAAAAAGAAAAAAGAAGAGAAAACCAAAAATGAGATTTGCACAAACTTTTCGGCTCACTTGTTTCTTAGAAAGCGTTGTTTATTCCTCTAATATTCGCTTGTGTGTGATTATCGAAAACTTAATTGCAAAAAAAATGCCAAAAAAAAAATGGGTATGAATTCTAAAGCAGTTGAAGCGCGTGAACGTAAGGAAGCGACAAAGAAAGCTAACCAGGAACGTGCGGCTAAAGAGGCAGAAGATCGTATGTGGGAAGACGAAGGCAAAGGTCTAGCTCGTAAACAGAAGAAGCGTAAAGAAGAAGAACGTTTACACTAAGTTAAGTGGTAAGATAAGGTAAGAAAGAAAAAAAAAAAAAAGGAGAAAAAAAAAAAAAAAAAGGAGGAAATATGACGATAGGCTAAGTGAAGGCGTTTCAGGCGGGGGATGGAGTAGTGCGAGTGCGTGGAACGGGTTAGGGACAGAGACAGTAACCGACGGACGTCGAACCGACCAACGAACAAGGACCAGACCGACAACATTTTTATATCTATATATAAATTTTCTTTTTGTTTCTCGAAATTAAGTCTCATGTTACAAAATGGCGCCCAACGGAAAACCCAACGAAATACGGACCGTCTTAAATGTCTTTTTCTCCCTTTCGGGTTTTTTTTTTTCTAAGTACTTACGATGTAAGTTGGCCGCGTTATTACAAAATGGCGCCCAACGTAAAACCCAAAGAAATCACGAACTGTCTTAATTTCTTTTTTTTAAATAAATAGTTTTTTTTTCGCTTGCTCTCCTTCGTTTTTTTTTGTTTTTCTAATTTTTACATAGACGTTGGCCGCTACAAAAATGGCGTCCAACGAAATTAAGTCTCATGTTACAAAATGGCGCCCAACGTAAAACCCAACGAAATCACGAACTGTCTTGAATTTTTTTTGTAAAATAAATAATTTTTTTTTCTTTCGCTTGCTCTCCTTCGTTTTTTTTTTTGTTTTTTTTTTATTCTTATATAAACGTTGGTCGCTGTCACAAAATGGCGCCCAACGAAAACGTACCTCCACAGCAAACGACGTTTTTCTTTTGGTGATTGCTGGTTTTTCTTTCTGCGTATTTATGTCACGACATACGTTGGTCGTGTACATTAAATACCGCCCAACAAATTTCTAAAAGTAAAATTTTCAAAATTTACTAAAGGTTTAATCAATTAAAGTTTCCAGTTTAAATTTTCCTAACGAAAGGTTTCCGAAATTTAAGATCCGCAAAGTTTAAAGTCCAACGAAATATTATACCCAGCTAAATTTCAATTAGATCTTTCAATTTCGTCTTTGATAAGTTGGTCGCTTGTGACTAATAGCGTCCAAAGAAGCTCCGAACAGCTATATTTAATTTTATTTACATTTAACGTTGGTCGCGCGCATGTTACAAAATGGCGCCCAACGGAATACGACCTAGTTATATCTTATTTTTATTTTCATTTAACGTTGGTCGCTGTTACAAAATGGCGTCCAACCAAATTAAGTCTCATGTTACAACTATCTTAATCTGTTCTTAACCCTAGCACTCCCTCCCCCCACCAAAGACGGAGAATCCGTGAGGCCAAAACGAGGGACGACTCTGGTTCCTTACAATTTATTCGTCAGGGTTTCCCTTTTATTTTATTTTAAACTTTTATTTAGTTCTTAAACCATTTATTAACATTCTTTGGGATTTATTCAACCTTCTCTTCCGTATAAAAAAGACGTAACAATTCTCCTAGCCATCCTATCTTCACTGTCTTTTTCTTTTCCATAGAGTGAACGCATCACCAACAATTAAATATGGCGTCAGCGGGAATTATAAAAACTTTCCACATGTGTTTTTGATTGGTTTAAAACCATTAATCTCTTGAAACTTAAATGGAGAAATTCAACTCAGCTCACACATTTAAGTAGACAAATTTTTAAGCATTTACCGAAATAGTTCCGAGTTTTTTGTAAAATATTATATTTTTTTTTCGTACACATCACATGTAGACACATTTCTCCCTCCGACATCTTTTTCTTTTTTTTTCTTGCTGTCATCAGAGTTCTTCTCCCGTATCGAAAAAGTGATCTTTGATGACCTACTATGTTGCTTTTTTTTAATATATTTATAATTTTTAATATACAACACCACGAATTTTTAATATACGATAGCATTATACCAGTTCTATAGAGATGATTGCTTTTCTACGTTTTGGACAACCATTTCTCCTTTAGTACCTTTTAATTCTCTGCTTAGCAAAATGTCTGCCTGCTTATTGTGGGATATGAACCTGATATTGCGATAGAAATGATCTTCAAGTGAGTTGCTAAGAAAAGCAAATGTTTTGAAATACATGTATACATTCTTAATATCAAGCGTATATCCCACATTCGCGAAGATTGCAATGAGAATCATGTGTGTGTGGCGAGTCATACACCCAGTAAACCCCATGTTTGTATACGACAGATTTCGCCGAAGGCCTATTACAAGGGAGTTAGCATTGTATTCTCGTGTTTTTGTATATTGAGGTCGAACGTAGTTGCACTTTCACATAAATAAATATAAAGCTCTGTTAATTAACAGTCAGAGCTTTTTAAATTATAAAAAATTTCTTAATATTTCTTCGTAGAAATTTTCGTGAAACCTTGAGTGAACCTAAAATTTGTTCAATATGAAATAAAACACGAAAAGAAAACAAAGTATGTTCACACGTACGTACCTCTAAGTACACCATAACGTTTTTTTTTTTTAATGTTTTTGCTTTGCAAATGTTTGATACGGTGTAACAGTTCGACAGAATTCGTATTCATACAAGTATTGAGAAGGAAAGTGCACGCAGTCAAATGGCTGCTAATTAACAGCGTTACTACTGTTATTAATAGCAGAAACGCCAAAACTTCGTATATTTTGCAAAATATGTTGTCACATCTTGTCATTTAGTTATCTCTACTAATCGCTTCGTACACAAAAAAAAATGTAAAATACAATCTATCTTCCAATCAACCCGGCAAGAGTTCTTTAAAGGTCTTTTAATACACAGCACAAGAGTAAAAGAATTCACAACACCACTTTTTATTTAAAAAGCCTTGTTCATCTAAATGTTAATCCTTAGTGCTTTCGTAAAAGATATTCTTCAGACTCTCAATTCTTTTATCCGAAAACAGATGATGTAATCGTAAATTTGTACAAACGAAGAAAACTTAGTGATGGGAATGTTAATATTTAATTTACTCACGAAAGGTATTATTCAGCGGCAATTTTTCTATCAACCAGCAACAGTGCTCTCTTCAGCAATCGATGTTCTGCAAAGGCTTCGCTTCAACTAAATCACACGTCTTTTTCTCCTTATTTCAATCTTGTAAACTGATGCCATCGCTATCCTAATAATATATTTAGGTTCTTATTATATTTAAACTGCTACCGACAATCTTTCCAGGTGACAACATTAGTTAAAGTGTCAACTTGCATAACGATAACAATTTCAACACATTCGCAATTATTTTACAAAAAAAAAAAAAAATAAATACGTTATGTCAATGAAAATTTGCAAGATTTTTTACATGTTCACTTCAAGGGTTAATTCACCGAATGTATTAAAAGTAAAAGAAAATGTCAAAAACTGTAGAAAATGTTTGATCACATATTAAATGACGAAATAACTGAAGTGATTGCGGGGTATCATTTTGAATAAACGTAAGAACTTTTTAGATAAGATGTTCAGAAATAATACGATTGCTTTAGCCTTTCCAAAGTACATTTTAGATCTCTATTGCATAAAATATTCTCTGACAATTTAGACAGGTAGTGTTTGTTTTCCTACTGGTTCAATGGTCTCTAATATTCGAAAAGCTTAAAAATTTGTAGTTTTATTTGTACAAAGAACTTTATTCATATATATATATATATATGTCTCACGAGGAGAAGGAAACCCTAAGCTATTTAAACTCTCATTTTTGTATGATTAATGGATTTATAAAAAAAAAATGTACCTCCACGTATCTATAAAGTTGCAATTAAAAATCTTACAATATGCACAGGCGCAGTCACGATTACTATATTTTTATTTATTTTTTATTTATTTTATTTATTCCACTTATACAAAAACTCAACTAAAACATACAACAGTCGAGTTCAAATGACTCTTAAAGTAAATCTTAAATTAATTATTATTATAAAACTTAGTATAAGTACAATAAAACAAATAAAAGGAAAAAAAGAAAAAAAAAAAAGAAAAAAGACATGTACACAATTAGCACAGACCAACACCCGCAACCGGCACAGAACCTAGTTGCAAATGAACCCCTAAGCCGTCGCAAACATGCATAAGCTTGGCAACCGATAATAGTTAACAACAATTAATTTTCGAATCATAGTGACTTTTGAGGATTAAGAGCTAGTTTAAGTACGACATTGGCAAATCTCGTGTATTAAGCAATGTTGCTTTAATGGACTTTAAAGTGTCCGATAATGAAAAAAGGTGACAGACATCATTTAGGGTCTTGCAAACAACATATATATTATAAAGATTCAGACAACTTTGCTGCATCCAACTATTTTAAGTTCTAGTAAAAGATTTGACACAGAATTGCTGTATTAGTTCAGCTTAAGGCAGGCAAAACTGTTTCGTTGGCAAAACAATTTCGCCAACTTTTTTAAGTAGAGAAGACAAAATGTGAGTTTTATGCATAAGCGATCGCTTAAAGAATGATGTTTTATTCATGCAAATCGTTTGCTTGAATTCTATTCTTAATAATGTAAGATTATATTTGTATATGTAGATAATATCCTAAATGTAAGCATGTTATTACAAATGCAACTCGATAATTTTGACGGCGCTACTTATTATGATTTATTTTTATTATTTTTTTTTCTGGCTCAGTTTATTTTTCTTTGTTTACCGTCTACTTATTTGATCTATATATAAAAATTATAGCAATTGTGCCATAATATATGGGAAACATATGTAGGGAGTGTAGCCATAAGAGATATTTTAAAATAAAAACGGAAGGCAATTTAAATTCCATTTTTTACGATTAACATCATTCGAAATTATAAAAATTATATCTGCCTATTAAACATTAAGTTTAGTCCCAAAAAGAGTAAAAGCAAGAAATCGAAAAAAACCCATAAAATAAATTGCTTGATACTTTTAATATTGCCAAGCATTGACACTCATCGTTGATTTGATTACGTGAACAATAACTCATTAACGACTTCTTTGTTTAGTTTATAAATATGTAAACGCAAGTAATAAATGAAATGTTTAATTTGAATAAAATATCTCCATATCGTTATAAAAAAAAAATACATAAATATAAAATTTTGTATACTGTTTATAAATCTGTGAATAACTTCACAAAGTACTGCTTTGAATACTGTAATCCAATAGCTCCTTCATATATTTTTTTTAATGTTTAAATACAATAAGACCTACGAAATCGCGTTACAGAATAATTTTCTGCTTAAATATTAAAAATGAAATAAATTTGTGTATGAATTTCAAATTTCTTTTTTCATTACTATGATGGAATAACTAAAACGTTTCAGGTAAGTCACACAAATTGTTTGTTTAACCATTCGCCCGCAATGGAATCTTTATTCTTGTTACATTTATCAAGGTACTAAAGCGACGCATGCCTCATTTGGAATGATTATCATTGCTCTGTTACCCTATATAAATTAGTATACTTGTGGAACTCTTAGTTCTGAATATAATCATCAATTATCATCTCATCAAAATGGTCATTACGGTTGACATTGGCATGAGGGCGTCCATTTAGTTTTCAATGATAAATTAATAATTGGTCGGCACTCATGACGACACCATTACACCAAACAAATGGACCTAGAAGAAAGAAAGAATAATTTAAACAAATCCATAGACATAAAAGTAAATATTGCAACCCGTTACTATTTCTATAAGTGATAAATTTCCGGCACACATTAAAAACACTTCGACCTTTTCCTACTTTATAGCATCAACGTTGTAAGAAAGCATCCCGTTCGGTTACTAGAGTCCGATCCGTCTCCATGCTTGACTCATTGGCCGATAAATAATGTCAACCAACCGCAACAACATCCCCAAAGCTACCCATTTCGCAAAATTCCGCTATTGAAAACTGCTTAAGGCAACCATCCTGTAACCATAGTGTACTAATCTGCGCACTTATTTCATTTTATAAGTATTTAGCTCATGCTTATACGCACATTTTTTATTATTAGTAGGCAGGAGACCATAATCTTTTGTTATTAAGGAGAGGGTTGTTATTTTCTTGCGAGGAACCTTAATCTCTTATTAGTAAGCAGAGTTGTTGTGGTTTCGTGGATTTTGTAATGCTAGTTACAAATACAACCCTACAGAAGGTCGGGTTGTTAAACCTGATTGTTAAGAAAAGATATTAAGGGGAACTGTTTGCCAATTTGTGAAAAACGGGAGGACTTTTTGGTTAATTGAGAGAAGTGGTCGGAAAACGGGGAGACAAACAGAAAAAATGTCAAACGTCGAGAAAATGTAATTAAAATTTGAAAAGCTTTTGATCAAAAACGCTTGATTATTGCTGAAAACATTGAATATATGCCTATTAGTATTATGTTGTATTTTTCTATAACGATCAATAGTTTAAATAGTTTAAAATATAAAAAGGAATCGAACTAAAGTAGGTGTGAAAAAATTTTATATTTGGATTGACGCCAATATTTCATATTTGCCGTGATTACTTGAGCTATTGAAAGTGAACGCATGAACGAAAAGAAAAAGTTGACGCAAATAAATGAATTCAGGCGGAAAAAATAGAGATTACGATTGAAACATTGACGTACGTATTTATGTATGTATTAAAATACAAAATGCTCAGCTGTAAAAACATTCTGTATGCAATAGTGACTCGAAAAAATATAATCCGATGTATGTATTTAAAATAGAAGGTAATCGTATATGTACGCAAGCAACATTAGACTTCAATAAAATTTGAATTCCACGATCTTTAAAATTTATATATATGCATGTCATTTATAAAAATGAATATACAATAAATTGATTGCACATGCTATATAAAAATGAATGTACAATCAATTAATATAAAAAAAGGACCTTGCTAAAACTTATTGCTTTACCGTTTGAACATAAAAACTACACAGTGGCGTGTTATGCATAATGCATAAAATGTTTTATTAAAAATTAAAATGTTAAATTAAAAATGGTAAACCAAAAAGTGACTTTATCTGACAAAAATAGTAATTCCTCGCTGCTTGACGGATGGTGAACAAGTTTAAATAAGAATTCATTGTATTTAAACTCAAGAACATCTACTCAAGCAAATCTCAATTTACACTGCCATGAAAATCTGATGATTGAACTCTGAATAAAGCAAACAATACTTCGAACCTATAAATTCGAAAAGTTTAAGTTCCGTAATATCAATTTTGCGTAGCCCAGAACTCAGCGAACCCACCAACGTGTCACTTTGCGAATTCAGGTTTCAAAAACCAAATTAAATGTGTTTTTGTAAGAGTAAAATTAGTGTGTAATCAACTTTTTCTCTTTATTTCAATCTTGTAAGCTGATAGCGACACCGTCCTAACATTATCTTTGAGTACTTATTATATTTAGACTTCTAGCGACAATATTTTTTGGTGAAACCATTAGTTAACGTGTCAACTTGCGCAACCATGCTGGGAATGGTTCTAAGATAACATGCTTCTTAAAAATTTCCTTCAAACACATTTGCAATTATTTTACAAAAAAAAATCAATAATTTTATGTCAAAATGACTTACTTCACGTAATGCATTAAAAGTAAAAGATGTTAAAAACTGTGGAAAATGCTATGAGCGACTTTTGATCACATTTTAAACGAGAAAATAATGCGTGGTCTTATTTTGAAAAAAATGTAAGACTTTATTTTGGATTTCCATTATATAAAATATTCTCTGACAATTCAGAAAGTTACTGTTTGTTATCCTATTAGTTCAATGATTTCCAATAATTAGCCGAAACGCTAATACTCGGCCACTTTTGCCGAGAAATTGTAAAAATTCCAATTTTTTTCATATAACGTCAGAGTAGGGTGTTATACGGGGAGTGGTCGAAAAAATGGACCGATCCGAACCCTTTCAATTGCCAAACACAAAAACGCATGGACTGACACCAGACAGACAGACGAACCGACAGACTTGGATTAATTTAGAAAATGGTTCCGAATCCATCGAAAAAATATTGGTCTATCTTAGGCCTTTGTGGGTGTTACATACGTCTGCAGCAACTTAATAGACCAACAAAATATGTAGGATGTAAGAACAAAATACGCGTAATGTTACGATCGCTTAAAGAAACAAATTTTCTGCTTCTATTCTATACTTAATGATGTAAGATTATACCACAGTATACGGGAAACATATACAGAAAACATAGTCATGAGTTATCTTTCACGAACACAGGGAAGATAAACAGGAAACACGAAGGTATTTTAAGATTTATTTTTCACGATTAACAGAATTGTAAATAATAAAAAGTGTCCTGCAATTATATTAACAGTTAATTGTACTGCTAATGTTCTGGGATGAATTATATTTCTGATTGTTTCCATGTATACTATAAATGGTATTAAAATTGCTGGTACTTGAGTAACTAAGTGAGCTGAGTAGTAATCAGCCAATTGTGAAAGTTAGTCACAATGGTAAAGCTAAAGTTAAAGTTAGTGTTAAATGACTTGTTCCTCTAAAAATATAAGGAAATAAGCCTATAAAATTATTAAATAAAATTATGGAAAATAAAGAGACAAAAAGGAATGTCGAACTATTAGGAGTTATAAGGCCTAATAAAAATTTAGATTCTTTATGTAATGATAATAAGATAGTGTTTCAAATAACATTATAACACGAAGGAATTAATCAATATTAAGAAGGAATCATCAAAATTCCTAAAAATTTTCTTATCCAATTTAACGAAAGATTAAAAATTGTTGATGAAGGATCAAAGGCAAAAGATAAATTAAGTTATCATTTTCAATTTAATGAATTGAATATTTTATTCGTTAAAAATTACGATTTAGGGATACTTGGGTTAAAAGTATAATAATTTATGATATTAATAATTATAAATCTAATTGAAAATTCAATAAATAAACTTAATCATCTACTTGTGGCTATTTGTTATTTATTATATAAGATAATATAAGAATCAAATTCAATATCATAACTTCAATATCATTGATGGCCAATAGTTTTTAGAGTAATAGATCGCTCGCTGATTTCGTCATGTTTTTGTTTACATTTTCTGTAAAACCATAGGATAGCCGCTTTACTACTTGCGGGTTTTTAATCCTAAAACGAAAATGACGACATGTTGTATCAGTCCTCAAGTTAGTGAAAAGTAAGTAATGCGATCCACATATTTGATAACACAGGTATATGTGTAGTTCTCAAAACATCGCTGGATCTATTCTTTTTAAACTAGGAACTCTTGCAGAAAACTGCATGCCACAATATTAATAAATACATATATACATCTATCACAAATATATCAAAAAAAACCTTTTACACATTAGAATATAGTGTATTCTTTGTGTCGAATATCTATCTAATATTTATGCATTGATTAACATAAAACGATTAATTACTGACTTTAAATAATATATCACTTATTTTTCACATATTCAAACTTTTTTGGTCCGTAAATTTCTGTTTTGGTTCCGTTTGTTAATTAATTTTCATACGTTCAAATTAAAGAAAATATCCACAAAAATTTCAAAATTGGTATGCACTGTTCCAGTCGAAACAGAACTTATGGTGTATATATACATAATAATTTGTAAGAGAACGATAAATGTATACGTTTTACTGAGATTTATACGAAAAACATTGTTACTTGCTTCAATTCCGTTTCGTTGCGCATACTGTAGAAATTCGTTGTCGCTGTCTGAAGATTTCGTGCGCTATGTTTGAAGGCCTGACGCCATGGAATTCTTATTTTTTGTGCGATATGTTTCTTCTACATTTACGTTTATAAATGAAAGTGTTAAAAATAATGTGATAGATGGAGAAAGCCGGCCACTATTACGTTATGGGCGTCGCGACAAGATCGTTAAAGGCTTCCAACCCATCAATCTGACGTGAAAGCGAGGCGCCCTTTTTCAAATGAACAGGCAATTATGCTCATTGCTTATCACAGATGCATTAAGCGAATGGATAAATAGCGATTGCTGCGGTATGTACACGTGGGCCACCACTAAAAGCTGTTCTAAAAATTTATTAATGTCAGATGAAAAAACTAAGAAACGTACTTGAAGAATAAATATAGGAGTTTTCTTCGTCAATTGATCTTGTGACTTGAGATTAAAACTATTTCACCGCCACACGTTTCGCGTGCATAAACCAACTTCTCATGATATCATACACGAAAATGTTAATTTTGTTCGAAATTAAACAGAAGCAAAACTGGTGTTGATTCTGGATCAAAATTAAAAAATGTTCAGTCGATTAACCTTTGATGCAGTACAACAAACAGCGCATTCGTCACGCGATGTATGGAAAATTAAGGTTAGCATACAGCGTCTTATCGATACTTTACAAAAATCCATATGAAGCCTTTCGTATTTCCAGACAATTGTTGAAAATATTGGGATGAAAAGTAAATGTTTGCAAGGCCACTTTTATTCAAGACTTTGTTTGGTCGTATTGATACGACATTTCATGATACGCCTTTGTTAGATAAGTGGAATTCAATAGCGGACATGTTTCTACACGAACAAACACTTGAACCAGCTGCTCACCGTTAATGTGCTGGTCGAAAAATAATTATGGGCGTCGGCAATCTTCGAAAACTTTCGGCAGTTCGCAGCTGCACTTATTGGCACATCTTGTTGCAAGTGGTAACAAGAGCGATTGAAATTGACGACATTTTGTTCAAACTTCATCGATATATAGGCTGCGCAACGTCTGCTTCCAACTTTCAGGTAACTTTTCAGTTTTCATTTTATTGCAATAGGTATAATATTCACTAAAATAAGAAAATGCCAAAAAAGTTTTAAACCTATGCCCCTAAACTAAATGAAAATGGAGGCATTTTCAAAACATGCATAAATAAGTTTACAAGTCACGCTAGTTACAGAAATTTTAAATCAGAAAATCGAATGATTTAAGAAATAATCTTGTTTATACGTACATTTCACTTATATATATATAACTATAGCCGTATCACGTGTTAGAATAAGTAACTTAAGTAATTCATTTCTAGTTATAATATAATGTATATATAGTTTAGTTGAATACGCTTCAACCTTGAATCTTCATAAATGTAATAAGTAAAACCACATCAGTGGTGAATGAATTGTCAGAGAACCGTCTTGTGCTTGAGATTTGTAAAGATGTTTAATATATTCCACAGAAACGGGAATGTATTACTGAATTGGACTAGTCGCTTGAATAGGACGTTTTGTGATTTACAAAATATAAATTATTTGCGGAGATAGCAATCGTTATAACTTGTTTAGCAACAATAGGCTGCTTTTTGAGTGGGAAATTTGAATGTAATGGACGAAATGGAAGATAGATTAGACACAGACATAATATTGTTAATCGTGCCATTTCATGGCGTATCTTTCAGACTACGTCTTCGCTAATGTATTTGTCAATAACGTTGATTGTAGGCGCTTCGGTAACACTTTTATGAAACAACACCTATTTCTAATTGTCGTTACTATTGCGGCTATAATTGACGCTTTGCGCTCAAGAGCTCCGAATCGGAGCTCTTTAAAATTTGTCCTCAAACTCGAGTGCTTAGCTGTGGCGATAATGCAAATAATTTTAAATTCATAACACACGAACAAAAAGAAATTGTAATAATATCATTTATTTTATAAACAAATTACAAATGAAATTAGGTTACGGTGAAAAAACTTATATGTCTATATGGTTTTTTTTATTGACATTGTTTTAATGTACTAGTAATATGAACGAAAAACACTTCGTGAGCAAAATGCTAACGGAATGCTTATAGTGCCTTTGCCTTGAAGGCGATTTCATAACAGTATTTAGTCATATAGAGATTTCTTGGTACAACACATTTATTAGTAGTATATGCAAGTAATCGATTTGAGATTTATGATAATTGGCAGCAAATAGTCTTCATATTTTAGCAGTGGTGCGAAGAAACATATAAATATTTCAGGAGCAAGAGACCTATAGACATAACGCTGACATTCAATTTGTGTTGTAAGTAAAACATGGCACCTTAATCAGATTATCATTATCATTATCTATACATTTATGTATATGATTACGGGTTAAGTGAATTATTAAATTATCCATTATTCCAACTGTATTCGCTTTTCTATAGTATTTTATTTTTACATATTTTTGATTACCGTCTGGAATCCTGTTCAACCAATGACGAATTTTTCTACAATGTCGAATTGTTACTTGAGCTTGAGTAGGGTGGAGATTTAGTTGTTCAATGAATTGAAGAAGTTCAAGACCTGAGATTAGGTTAAATAAACTTTTCATATCTGAACGTAGATTTTATTATATTCGGTCGCCTTCGCAACTTCATTTTAAACTCAGAAATTGAGATTGCTATTTCAACGAAAAGTTGAATTCAGTGGTGATGACGAAAAAGAAAAAGGAGTTGTAATTTGAATTTACGATACGATCTAAATGCAGATGTCTACACGTTGGTCTCCCCATCAAGAAAAAAGAGAAGACAGGAAAACTGTCGGTACCTATAAAAATAATAATGATCACATCTTTTTCTAAGAAGTGTTCAATAGGGTCTTACCTCTTGAGTTACCATTTGAGCTACCTTAAACTGTATGGTGGGCGTTGGCATTAGGTCCGATTAGTCAGTCGACTATTTGGGACCGGCAGTACTGGACAAGGCTCCGTATCTCGGGTGTGGGCATCTTTGCCTCGCCAGGTAGATAAGCGAAAGCTATTACCACTGTTCGGTCCCCCATCGGAGAATGGCATTACAGCCTAAACCGCCACCAGCCCCCAGTATGAACTCTAACAGCGGAAAAAAGGTTATATGATTTCCAACGAGCAAGATGGCTCGGCGTCGCCTGTGTTGGATATTGTAAACCAAGTTACCTTTCTTGATACGCAGGGCTTGAACATTGTCTGTATTTATTTGGGGCTCCTGGAAGAGAGCTACGTCCTGACCCTCGTTTGTGAACCTCATGCTAAGAACCAAACAGACGGCTTTAGCATGGTGGAAGTTCACTTGGGTGCACCTAGTGCACCTGCTTTATCTGCTTAAGGCAACGCTCAAAAGCAACATTTGTGGCGCGCCACTTGCCCTATTCGAACAGAGCCCGATGGGCTTTCTCCGTCATCCGCTGCGATCGCCCCGTGAAATAATATACGGTAAGTGTAATGCGTATAAGCACAGAACAATGTCCAATAAATTCTGAAGTTCATATCTTTGACTAATTCTTATTATTCAATTTACATTTATCTGAATTATTTTGAGGCTTTTAGTGTTTTAGCTGGCTAGCTAGTATTATTATAGTAGCTAGGCTGGAGGCCGTTGCGGTCTAACATAGTGTCCGCACGGACGACTTGAATTTGTATTTGTTTTTGTAAGTACACAATTTGTTTAGTTACATTTAATAAAATATATTTTAATTTATCCATAAATGAATTAGGTAAACCAGAGTTTAAGCATTAATTTTGGAAGACGTATTGTTTTTGTTTTACTTTGTTTGTTTTGGTTTACTTTGTTTCCCCCTGATTTGAGGTTATTTTTACTATATTATTCTGCCTTGTATCTTTGAGTTTTAATTGAAGTTTTCTAAAAGCCTAGCAGCCTTTAGAAGATACCCAATAGAGATTTTCTCTTTCGGTAGGTGGGATTGCATTAAAAGGATCTTTGGCTCTTGCGTGTATTTTTTCACGTATTAAACATTAAAAAGATTGCCGTAAACTTAAGAAATTTAATAAAATAATTTAAGGAACATAAGTAAATTAGCTAAGTTAGGTAAGGATGATTATATTATTGCTTACCACGCCAAGTTATTTTAAAGAAGAAATTTGAGCAACAAATATGTAGGAGATGGAAGATATATTTTAAGTTTGAAAAGTCCTCTATCATGCTAAACTCTATCGAAAGCCTTTTTCAAGGAAAACACAGCATAGTTTGGCAACTTGTTTTTTGATTTTACTAACTAATATGTGTTTATGTTGTTTTAAGAATTTAGATGAGAACGTATTTTTTTAACATTCAATAAGAAGGTGTTTCTTTAAACACCTTAAAGTTCAGAATAAATGACAAGTTTATTTTGATATTTATACAAGTTTATTTTTATATATATATACTTATTTTTATATTTTGCCATTACAACAATAGTAGTAGTAGTTGTAGTAACAAACAAAGAATTTTAAAATATCAATTTCTAAAAGCTTTGCAAATTATTTTACGATATAAAGTTCTTTCCCACGACATTCTGGGAGGCCAATACATGGGACATGAGTGTCTGGAAATTTCAATACTTCTTCTTCTACATTTTTTTTTAGCTATTGTTACTATTTTAGTTATGATTACTGTGCTGAAAAATTTGTTTTAGATAGTGAGCAAAGCTTTCAATTCTCTCCACATCATTTCTATTTTTTTACTAATTGCCGATTCCTATGTCTTAAGGGAACCATTCGCCGGATCGGTTATGTAAAGTTTGGTAGGTCCCCACAAGTAATGTTAATCACGCATGTCTGTGTTGGTGTTACTTAAAAGCGTTTTAATTTGCTCATTTCTTATCCCAGTTAAACGTTATTTTAGATCCTTTGTTGTTTCATTTAAATTGCTAAAATAATCTTTCTGTTTTCACATTGGCTTTTTAAACTGCTCTTTTCACCAGTTATTTGTTTACTTCAAGGCTTACACAGTTATTCCAATATGTTAATTTGTGGGAGTAGAACCGGCTGGCTGAATAAGATTTATAAAATCTTCTACATTGCCATTAACTTCAAACGTTCCAAATTCTGATTACTGTAAATTGTTATTGGCCCAGTAAAAGTTCTAATATCAGCAGCTCGATGACTAATTACATTAAACTAAGAAGTTGTGAAGAGTCATGTTAAGGTTGATAATCAATGGAGATTGACACTACCTGAGGTCATCGTGGTCATAAATATGAAACAACTTCCCGGAAATATTAGAGTACACGGTACACACATTTTCATCATATCAAACGGCCTGTACGTGGGTCTCCTCGTGGGCAAGACAGAGTGTTTGTTATTATTTATTATTGCCTGAAGAAATAAACTACGCAGATTGAAATGCCAGAGAACCGGAGCAGTTTATTTTAATATGAGAATTGCAAAAATGATTTTATAAAGATATTCGATATCCAATAGTTGATTTCACTAGAATTGCAAAATCAGCTTGAGGTGATTCGCAGTTATTAATTTTGAGATGAAAACGGTTTGTGCAACGAGCCTTTGATACAGTAAAAACGTCGATAAAATTTTAATCAAACAAATCCTGCGTCATGCTCTTCAGTAGTTGGAATCTTCAGACGTGGCCTTAAATGTTTTTGGACAGACGAAGTTCGAATAAAATAGAAAACATATGATACGCTGTAATTTCTTGACCGAACCTCCGTTTGTTGTATTTTTAACATATATTGAAAATTATTAGCTGGTTTAACGGGTCTTACTTTATCTATGCATCTATCTGTTTCAAACGATGGTGCATCTGTTGTTGCGAAGGATTCTTTGGTGTGTTTAGTTTGTCTGTACATTTGTCTGGTTTTACATTGTTTTATATAGGTTTCGACGCCTTGGAACATGTTTCGCCAAATATATTTCTGGCGTAGTTTTTGGAACGTCTTTTACATTTCGATATGCCTTCAGTATCAGTCCGTACGGTATCATTTTACAGGTATTAACTGTTCTTCTTTATTCTGGATCCTTTTGTCTTTCTTTTAATAGTAAGATTTTTGTGCGGTTATTGTTTATATATTTGAATATCACGGGAAATATTAGCTAAGAAAAGCCAATACTCACTAACGTTTTAAGGAAATACAATTTAAACGGTGTAATATGGTTAAAGCGGCCAACGTACATGGAAAATTAGATTAAATCAATTTAATCTAGGTTCAAGTCCACGTTGGGCGCCATTTTTTTTGTGATGGTTATAGCTAGCTCTAAGAAGAAAGAAAAAAAAATTGTGGACACAAATCTCATTGTTAAAGTTCCTAACCAGTACGATCTGTCCGGTACGTCCTCCGTTAGCCTTTCTTCTGTCCATTGGTAACTGTCCCTGTCCCCTCACTGTCCCTGTCCCCTCACTGTCCCCCATACGCGCACAACTCCATACCCTGCCTCAGCAGGGGGATATGTATATTTAATTAATCATTTTTATCAATTATTAAAAGAAAAACAAAAAAATAAAAAGTGTACTTATCGGTCTATCTCCTTGCGTCTTTTCTTGGCCGCAACCCCCTTTCTCGGTTCGATCCCATTTCATCCACCAACGAGAGGCTCCCTTGTAGGTATATTCGGCATGATGCACAGAATTCAGCTCCTTCACAAGTCACAAACCTTAGGAAATCGTCGGCTAAATGCGTTTAGCAATCAACGGGCTTCCCCCACCAATAACAAAGTTGTTTTTTTTCTCTTTTATGCACCCCCTTTCCTTTCTGGTACTTTGATAAGCTTCGAATCACATAAATGTACAAATCGCATTCCTTTTTGTATTAGGCTTTTATTTTTATTTAAACGCTCTCGTTTCGTTACAATTTATTTCATTGCTATCACTAGTTTACAAATGTTACAGATTACTTTAAAAATTCTTTTTTTTCTTTATTTCACAAATCAGTGCCTATTTAATGCTTTTTGTTTTATACGATCATAATTCGGGTTGTCTTCTTTCCTATTACGCACACACATATGCTTGGTACATAATTAATAGATTTCTTTCTTTGACAAACATGTTCTATCAGCTTATGACTTTCATGAAGGTTACAAATTCCTTTCAACTCTTATTTTTTTTTGTTTTATATCGTATTTTTCTTTGTTTCTAAAATAATCCTTTAGCTTTCTATTTTTGCGTTTTTTTCCTCTTTTTTTTTTATAAATGTTATGCCAAATGGTTTTTGTTTAGTTTCTATTGACTTCTTACTTTATCTATGTTCCACAGGCATTTTTGCGCTCATTGTTTAATGAAATATTTATATGTACACAATATACTTCTCCTGCCGCTTACGTTTAATTTGGGAAGATTTGACTTATAAGTCACACAAAACCGAAAGCAAAGTTTAATTACTTTTATATGAAAATTTACGAGTGATCTGTTCTCATCCACAACTAAAACCCAATTGAATAAAATCACCACCAAAAAATTGTTCTTCGCATCATTTTTGTTCCTCTTGTTCTTTGCATGCCTAACGGCTAGCCGCTATTTTGTAAAGAACCGCAAAATCATGCGATGTCCCATAACGGCATGCCGTTACTGAGACGTTTTTGGTAAAAGTAGGCCGACAGATACCCTCCCTGAATTTGTTCGCGGACGTTACAATGGTTTACGGAGAGAATCAGGTAATATGGTTACAATAGAATTAACTTAATTTAAATTAAAGTATTTAATTCGATAATTTCCCAATAATAATGTTGATAAAAAAAATGTAGAGTATTAATTTTCCATTAAGAATTAACAATAAACTTCGTCTAACATCAAATACATAGATAATAAGTGATAGAAATTAGGTTAGGTCTACTATATGAAACATAGTTTATTAACAGCCCTTGCATAATAATAATAAGGAGCGTTAACTTTACAATGAAAGATACGGTGAACATAAGACAAAAAGTATAGACCCTAGATTTGCTTGTCCCGCGTTCATTTATATAGAGAAGCAGTCTTAATCGCTTAGGTTAACGACAACGATTTCACGTAATCACTGAAATTGTCTATTGGAAACATGTAGTAAACATTTTTAAATTGTTTACATAACATGCGAAAAAAGTTCATAATTAGTACTATGTTAAGAGAACCTAAGAAGAAGAATATTCCTTCAAATACTTGCGGGAATGGTAAAACCAAATCTTTGAATCATTTGGAACTGGTGCCTTTTTGTATATTTCTAACAAAAAACTTAATTTTGATTCTCTATTTTTGACGACGCTTCACAGTCGCAAAAATGAGGGTAGCGAGCTGAAATTTGGCACAAAAATTCTGCTGTCGAGTAAAAATCCAATGTTGGAAATTTGGTTGCAATCTGCCTACACGCCCACGGTAAATGAGAAAAAAAATAGCCTGGAGAAAAGGGATAATTTTTGATATTTTTGTCCATAATTTTCGATCCTGTGAATAAATTTCTGAAAACTTGGTACTAAAATGTTCATCAAATCCACTTGCATGCTTGCTCCAGAAATAGGTGGATAATAGTTGATTTTGCATGTGTAGCTTGCTGTTATTGCATACCAGTGTTTCACATACAGATTAAGCGTGACTTTAATATCCAAAAACTCCAACCAGATCATTAAACGACAACACCAAATCCAAAATCTCACTATTTAACTTATAAATTAAAGTGATGAAAGACTCCTTATTGAAAGACATTTGGTTTTTTTATGTTCAACGACATCCGAATTATTTTACACCATTCAGCCCATAAACATAAGTCATATTCAAAATGATGGCAACCTTCAAAGTTGTGTGAGGATTGGAAAACCTTAATATCGCCTGCATACATTAACACATTCGCACACATATATCAGGCAGACCATTTAAAAATAAGGAAAAGCGGGACGCGGTGGGTCCTCTGCGGAACAGCGGATATCACTGGTGTACACGCAAAAACATTAAATAAAATGTTAAAATTATCCCCTCAGTGTCCGACACAATTATGACGGTAAGCTTTCTACTTAAAAGAGTTAGTTGCAGATCGATTACTTATTTTAATTAACTCCGTGAATTTAGAAAATTTGTCAATGGAACTTATAAATTTCAAGCCCTGGACATCGGAAATGCCTATGTGTACAATTTCACATGGATATGCGCGGTCGGGTGTTGGTTGCAGTTTTGGTATGCATACGCAACTCTCGTATTCATTTAGCTTGCAAATTTCGCAATTTTTGGTGTATTGTTTGATTACACTCCGCATGCGAGTGAAGTAAAATCTGTAGCGTATTTTCCATTAAGTTTCGGTGGGCACGTTTGTGCTCGTCCTCAATAATTTTACAAATTCTCCCCGAGTCAGTTATGTCTTCGACCACTAGTTGAGTAATCCTGATTTTGTAACAAGCAAGCTGTGACAGAAATATCTCATTGGGATAAAACATTCCGTTAATAGGCTTTGGGCTGAAACGTACTTTCATAATTCTGTAAAGGTTTGTGAATTGATTCGGTGAAGATTCGCACGCCTGGGTGCGGCTGAAAGCTATTATGCAATTCCTTGCCTTCCCTGATTACTAATTGGTTCCTAAAGACGTTCAGAGGGGCTTTCGCGTGGGGAATTAAGTCGCTATAATCTCTGCCATCGCTGTGTATCAGTGTTATCGGAATCAATACTCGGATTTTCTAAATCTTAAGTGGTCGTTATGATTTCAGGTATCCGACGGTGACACCAGATTGAAAATTATTTTTCTCTTTATCTGCTTGAAAGATTTTGATATCAAATTATGTCCTTTTAAACGCAGTCTAATTTGGTTTTTTCAAACGAACACACTATATTCTCCATATTTTCTTATAGTCCACATTTTATATTTTGAATTTTTAATCATGATTCTTTTATACTTTTACAATATTTTTTGGAGGATTTTATTTCACGTCTGTCCACGGGCATGCTTATAACGGGTTATCGATAGTTGGGATTTGGCTCAGCGTCCAGCAGTTCGTTCGAAAAATTTTTTGTGTAAATTGAATGAACTTTCGTATTTTTGTATTCATTTTTATATATTTTTTGGCAGAATTTAAGAAAAAAACGCAGATATAGGATGGCGTTATTTATGTAGAACTTCTTTCTAAGAGAAAAACCAACATGAATTAGCGGGTAGTTTCGATATACCCGGAGAATTATGAACCGTGCGTAACCATGAATTGTGAGAATGAAATTGTTGCATGTAATCTATTGGTTTGGCTGCTACTGAACAACTGAAGGCATGACCGTCGTTTTTGCACTGCTTTTGTAGCTGTTGGCTGCCACGTCAACACCTTGATACCGAGAGCTTTCACCGCTAATGCTAATGCTAATGCTTAGGGAGTAACTTAGTTGACATAGTAACACTGACATAGACAGCTGCAAAATAAGATTATGCAAAGTTACATTACAGTTTCAATCAGAGAAATATATCGAATGAAGATAACAAAACTATAAACAGAGTATAGAAGTTCAAATGTAAGATTTAGCCTAAATTTACAGTTTAATAAAAGAAAGTAAACTTATGTGCAGATAATGACATTAGAATGTAAACAACAACGTCTTCTGTGTTCGCAGTGGATAAAGAGGGGTCCTTCCTTACATCCCTCCCTCACGTCGGGAATGAACAAATGTCTGCTGCACTCCAGATGGGACCCTCACGATCCGATATTGAATAACATTTCGTTGGGCAAAAGCTCGCCTATGTTTGCCTGTTCTTGGAAATTCAATTACCAGCTTTTGATAGATGCTTTCGGCAAGGCTTTCCATCCGGGATGTCGCCAGTGATTATTTTGTGAGACTGAATAGAGTTCGGCGATATTAATTTGCCATATGTAATGACGTGATCGGTCGATGTGTTGTGAGGCTCAATTGAGCTCCGTAAGTGAAAATATCCTTTGGCAAAAGTTGGTTGATTGTGTCCAGGACTCTTTTCTTTTGTGCGCGTTCTGACTCCTCTGCTGATATCTTCATGGAGTGACATTTAGCTATCTTCGCTGTTTGGTGGCGCACCTAGTTACCGGTGCGCGCGACATACAATTTTTCAGGGTGAGCTTTCAGTGTTGGAATATCACCTCGATAACAGTTTGCTTTGGCTAGAGCGGAGATATCGTGGGCGAGACGGATACGAGCGATCTTGGCATTCTGAGAAGTACGCCAATTTGTTGGCAGATTGGCGGCATTCCAAGACCCATCTTTCTTGCCCAGGTAGCGATATAGTTTTCGAAAGTGTGTCTGCCACAATCGCTAAGAATATCTTGTTGGGGTTTGCACCATAATTGCCAGAAGATGCCTTTCATTGAAGTCCTTTTCAGCTTTGTACCGGCTTTGAAACCCCTGAGAAAGATATTGGTGGATGTTATCGATAACTTTGTGGCACCATATTCTTTTTGGAATCGACTAAGTGGATTCGATTAGATTTGTCCTGATCCACTCTGGGTTGCCATACACCAGCTAGCAGCCAATGCTTTCGTGTACAACTTGGTAGCAGTAGGCTTGGCATGCTGGAGAGGTCGATGTGGTGTGGGGAGAAGGTCATAACGTTTTTTGTATATTTTTACATATACGAAGAGGCTCAATATAGACCTTGTTCATCAATGGTTTATTCAAGCGATCTCGTAACCACAACCCACAAAATTTTACAATAATATCATTCAGACACCCACCGGGTTTCATCTTTGCGTAATCCATCTGCGTATTAGAAATTGAGGGTCTGTCACTGGGATACGTAAAAATTGGTGGATTAACTGTTGTTGTTACATTTTTCTTCTGTGGACAATTACTTACTTGATGATCTGATATCTCTGTTTACAATAATGACGCGTCAGCTTAGATTTGTTTAGTGAGGAATTTTTCTGCTGTTAAGCTATTACGTTTGCTCCCTTACCAATTATAATACACAGCCCACACAAAGAGGTCGTACCTTTCCAGTTACTTGTGGTTCTATCATCTTACTTTTGCCTTGTGTTAGTTCTGAAATTAGTGACCAAAGGTTACACGCGATAATGAAGCGCATATACATTAAATTTTCGAAGTTTACAAAATTTGGGAAAATGGTAATCGGCATAAAGATCACACATCGCATGTACTTTATGTTTTGTTGGGAGCGACCAGAAGTTCAATTATTGCAACAGCGTAAATAAGCGAGTTATTTGACAAAAGGAACATATATAACTGTAAAGCGCTGACAATAAATGCCAATGCTTTGGGAGATATTCAGGGTCTACGTACAATAACCTAAAACAATATAAATAACTTAATACTAAATAAATGTCGTAGCATTTCCTATATATGCCAGCAATACGGCTTTGGTTCTTTGGTTTGAGAGGGTAGTATAGAAATAATTGATTCGCATACTCAACGGTCCTGGGGTTCGTCAAATCATACGATTTGATACTTAGGTCAGCTAATAAAACACACATAAGAACATGTATACAAGTAAACATTGCGCTAGAAAAGAGCTTGTAAAATTATGCATTTTAAGATGGTACATATCAGATGAAGACATACCCAACGGCTCTGCGGTTTACAAAATCATACAATTGGTACCTAGGTCAGCACTAACAATAAGACAGGCAGAACATCGAGCGACTATAAAAGAGCGTAGCACGCCTGGCACTTCCGGAGGCTACGAGTCGCCCGAGCAGCCCACGCCGTCCTTTTGCAGAACGATTATCATGCGGATCGGCTATGGACAAAGTTCGAAAATGGAACCTAGGTCTTAATGGTGAGATTGATGCGATGGAATTTATAAAACGGATCAAAGAATTGTGCGAAACGTATGAGTTTCCTACAGCTATTATGCCACGGGTAAAGTTAGAATTAGTTACGGGCCAAACTCTGATGTGGTACCGTAATAACCGGCAGGCTTGGGGCGGCAGGACTTTAAAGAAGACTTCTTGAAGTTCTTCCAACATCCCTGATATTTTGGAAGATTATGATGAGATCCGGCATGGAGTTCAGCTACCAAACGGAAAATTCCGCCCGGATGTATTGCGAATGGAGAATCTGGTGCGACCATTAGTTTTATCGCCCGACATATCGAGAAGTCCTGCAGGAGGGACTCGTGCCGACTGAACTTTCTCCTAGCCGACGGAACGGTATTAGAGACCGACATCGCGACACCCATTCTCCCCTCACTTCGAAAGAGAATGACGACACGTCATGCACCTGCGCGATTTCGGACCGTACGGAGGCACTGTACTGTAGGGCTATGGAGAGGGGGAGACATTGTATTGTAGGGATGTGTGCCTTTGTTAACACTCTCATTTAATCGAGTGACGCAGTATTCTTAGGGCAGACATCTTGGCTATAGAATGGCTTAACTTCGCTGACATGAACGGTTTTAAGGCCTCTCTCATTAGCGCTTTGTACCACAATAATGACCAGAGATTTATACTTCACCACTGTGTATGGTCCGTCATACCTCATTCGAAAACGTCCCACATGTTGGCTTCTTTTGTCTTGAGTGTTTCGTCTACGTGTTCGGTTCCCAGAATACCTTCGTCAAACAACGTGTTAAGTACGCAGGGTTCTCTTCCGAAATTTGAGTACGCTGCTGAGTAGCCGGTAGTATCCGAAGTCGCGGTGTTGAGCGCGAGCTCTTTGTTGGCGTTTCAGCTCTTTGAATACTTCTTGCTCCGTTGTATTCCAGCTCCATCGTTTCTTTTTCTTTAATAGCGACGTCAATAGTTGTGCTATCTCGGTATAACCAGAGATGAACCTGCGGTACCACGACGCTGTGCCGGGGCAACGTTTCAATTCTTTTATATTGTTTGGCGGTTTTAAATTCTTGATGGCGTGAAGTTTATCTGGATTCGTGCTTATGCCGTTTTGGGTCACCAGGTGTCCCAAGTGTTTCAATGCTTTTTTCAAGGAATTACATTTCTCCCGGTTTATATAGAAGTAAGCGTTTCTCAAACGCTCAAACACCTGTCCGAAGTGGTCCTGCAGGCTTTTACTGACCACAATAATGTCGTCTAAATACGAGAATACAAATGGTTCAAGTTCTGGTCCAACAACTTTGTCGAGGGTGCGTTGGAAGGTTGCGGGCGCCGAATGTACTCCAAAGGGCATAACACGCCATCAAAACAGCTCTCGACAGGTATTGTGAATGCGGTGTAGCTTTTACTTTCAGGGTCCATCGGTACCAGTAACCGTTTTTTAAGTCGATTGTACTGATGCACTTTGCTTCTCGGAACTTGTCCATTATGTGATCAATTAATGGCAAGGGATATGCATCTGGTATCGACTTCCGGTTCTACACTCTACAATCTACACATAACCGCCATCCTACATTTCTTTTTGGTACCAATACGGTCGGATCGCTATATGGACTACTCGAAGGTTCGATGAGCCTGTAATAGCTCGTTTGTGTTCTGTTGATAATCGTTTGCATAGCGGAATTCTGTCGGTGATGCCGTAATGTTATGGGGGTCTCGTCCCTCATTCGGATACATTGACAGGTAATGTTCGTCGGCCCTGCATAAATTGACACGGTGCTAGTTGCTCCTTCAAGAATCCTTCAACGTCAGGGGATATTGTCTGCTCATGAACTTGATAGGGAATTTCTGTTGACTTCAATTGCGCAACGTCGCTGGCGTCCCTTTTAGGTTGGGCTGGAATTCTGTACACTGTATCCTCCTCCAATTTTGCTCTGATTATTCTGCGTGGGCAATGTCGGGAGTTCCTCTGGCAACGTATGTTTACTTACCGGGCTGATGTTATACCAACCTTCCTGTTGGGCGTTGTCAGCACCGCTCTGCCTCTATATATATGTATATATATATATATGTATATATATATGTATATATATATGTGTATATATATGTATATATATATGTATATATATATGTATATATATATGTATATATGTATATATTTCTGTTATTAAATGTATGTGTAGGATCGGCCTTCCGGGACGTGTGGATAGTCCAAAGGCAAGTGCTAAATGCGTACAGTATGAGATCGTGCAAAGCTATATAGCTTGGTGTAATTTCTTGCTTGGACGATAAGCCAAGAAGTTAAAGAGTGTCCACGGGGATCAGGTTGCCCAAAGTAGGATTGCTCCAGCAGGAAGACGCACGGAATCGAAGGAAGACCATCGGAATATCGAACGAATGCCTTCTTGCCTGACTGCTGGGTACGACCCTTCGGGGAGTATTCGTGGTGGCTATGGTTGCCCCAGGGTTTCGTAGGGAACTATTTAAGAAGTGCTTAGATAGGCCTCGACGTAGACCACTAAACGAGATTTTGGCCCACACCCATTTTCTATTGCGGTATTTCAGGATAGCGAGGCCCCCTTCAATGGGGATTGTCTCTCTCCCTGAGGGGTTCTCAATCAACTTACCTCTCGATCGCCAATGATTGTACGCAGCCCGTCTGATTAAGGCTCATGCCATGTGCAGACGTTAAAACACACAGACATATCTATCTGTATATAATAGTAGGTATGTAATTGCTAATCACTTAACATGGCTAGCAGATGTATTTATACAAAACGAATTGCATGTTTATTATACCATTATGCTATACTCTTTATTTTGGATGAGCGTGGAAATTATTGCTATTGTTCGTTTGTAGTTTCTTATGTTGTATACTTTCGGCATATTGTCTTTTCTTTAAATGAAATTATAGTGTTATTTTATTACAATCTTTGAATGTATGGCTTAACACTTTAGCTATTTTAAATTGTCCCCACACGTTTCATTTCTTTGGTTTGCAAAATCACTCTCCCCTTACTCTTTCTCCCCAAAAACCAACAAAAAAAATTCCCAAAGTCAATCACTTTTTAATGAGCGAGATTGACAATCCCGTTACTGCAGGGTCGTATCTGTAGCACATACTACAAGATACAACCAAATGTTACAAGACTAGGCTTAATTACCATTCTCCTTGCGCCGGTATCGATCACCACTTTAATCGATTTCGGGACGCGTGGGGGTACATTCGTAGATATCTGAGCTATCATCCATGACAATGCCTCCAAACTGTGGTTTATTCGGACCGTTGGAGTGCCAACAGCGTTTTGGTACGACCTTCTTACGCACACCGATGACAAACATTACGTCGTCGTGTTCCACTGCCAGCTGGTGGATGATTTGCTGGTTCCGCCGCGCTACTCGCCCGGATCTAGTCTATCCTCGAGAATATCCTCGTAACCTTCTGCTATCATATCAGACAACTTGACATACTGAACGCATTAGCTTTTGCATTTGCAATGCATGTGATTTGAACGTTTCAACTACAAATGGTAGTGAGTTCTTCCTTCTTGAGATTGTATATCCAGGAGGTATGGACCATGCGCTTTTTGTCTGCTTGTTTTTTTTTTCTATTGACGTATTTATTTTTGTACCCCTTTATCTGAAGGTCCCTGCTCATGCGCCACCTGTGACAGGTATCTCTGGCTGGTATAGCAGGCATCATGGCGATGTAGCCGTCCGCTCCAAGAAATTTTCTTATTACAATAAAAAACCTTCTTGTTTTCGTTATAGTATGTAGTTTTGTGTATTTGATTGGATTTAGCAAGAATATCGGTAGGCCTGTTGTTATTACCGCAGACTCACTAATGAGTTTACGAAGCACAATTTACATAGTTACGTGGTAACGAAGGTAAATTTAATTAAGGAAAAAAAAAGCAAATTTTATTGTTTAACCGCAGATACGTGAACCGCGCATAACCGAAGTTGATTTTTTTGTGAATAAATTGTCGCGTATGATCTGCAAGATATAGGGGCGAGAGTTCCTAGGACGTTCTTTCGAGCTAGGAGCCTATAATGTAGTCATTGAAACGTACACTCGGACTTATAGGTCACTGGGTAACTACAAGTTTAGGATATTCTTTCCGGCAAAGACTCTATAAGGTAATGATGTATGTGCCGTCTTTTACTTTGAGAACCCCGTTCCTGACGGACAATACCCAATTGCTAATCAGTAGTTAGCTGTAGGACTAGGATATCCTTTCGGGCAGAGACTCTATAAAGCAATGATGCAAACGCACGCTCTTACCTTAAGGAATGCGTTCCGGATGGGCGGGGCAACGGACTACTACCTAAACGTATATGTTAAGAGTTCTTAATTTGCCTGTAGCTGTGGCACTGCTGAACATCTGAATGCTGATGGCTGTTGGCTGCCACACCAACACGTTAATATCGATATGAAAGTTTTCCTTATAGCTTCGAATATAGTTCAGAGGGTAACCTAAAGTTTAAAACTTGTGAGAGTAAAGACGATTGTTTTTGTTAGACAACGTACGTTTATGTTATATGTGTATACGTTTATGTTAAGTGTGTGTTTTATTGCCTTTTTATGCTTTCTCATGTATGAAAGGTATTAAAATTTTCTTCTGGCATCTTTAGTTGCGCAACATCACAATATGCTTTAAATTTACCTTCGACGCTGATGACACATTACAGTTGACCAAATAGTACCACTTTCTTTGAGCAGTCCAAATTGGAATTGAGAGTTATGGTTTTCTCTGTTAGGTAATCATCATCAGTGGTAATCCTTGCACATCTTTGCACAATATGCAGAATATTTTCACATTTCGTACAGATAATTGATGGCTGCGATTTTTTGACACGTGACATGTTGTTTGTGGCATATGGCGAGCCGTTTATAAGTGGCTCTTCACAGTAGGATGAGAATATGTTAATGACGATACCCGTCCTGCATACCCCGGCACATCAATAACCAATGAAAACGTTGAAACAGTGAAGAAAATTGTTACTAAAAGGGCCCATGAAAGGACGAAGCTTTGCAACGATTAAGGAGATAAAAATCGCATCGTTTGAAGAGCTCAAGGCCACAACAGAAAACGCACATCGAAAGTATATCCACAATGAGAAACCCGCTAGCATAAGTGCATTATATTTAAGGGGTATTACTTTGAATCGGATTAAATAGATATTGATGAATAAATACATATTATTCGAAGAAAACAGAAAATCACCTTTATTTAACGACGTCTATACTTGATACAAATCTTAACACAATTTAAAATTGTAAGTGAAAATTTTCCAACTTTTAAAACTGCATTTCATTTAAACTTTGGATAAAGAATCTTTAATTTAATAATTGCATTTTTCGTTTTAATATGTAAGATAAAACGATATTATTTTAAATTATCGCGATATCGTCAAAATGAGAATAGTAAACTTCTGACAAGAAGGAAATAATATTCGTTAACAGAAATTGTAATGTTGCCTTATAAAAGAAACAAACAACTTGAAGGAAACGCAAAACTAACGAACAAGTCAAAAAATGATTTTGTTCACTGATCGCGGCCAAAATTTTATTATGTATTTATAGAATAATTGAAATGAATTGTAACGATTTTGTCGCGTGGGAAATAAGACATTTATGCTTAGAATCACAAAATGACTTATGCACGCACTTCTTTCATATAAACATATGACAAACCGACATAATTATTTAAGTTACAGACAATTTGTTATGTTTACTCCTTTCGTTTTTTTTTTTTTTGGCTTTTTTATTTAGCTGTCCTAGCCAGTTCGTGAGATGTGAGAGTGGTTCAATATCTTTGCTCACGAACATCCCTACGATGGTTAGAACCAAAAGGAATTGCGCGTACTTGCCCCTAATCGAATATGCTGACAGACGAAACCTTAACCCACCGAATGGAAATTCTATGTGCTCCTAGAGCCTTTCAATACCCACGCTACCTGTTGATCTCCCTTCGACCTCAAAAGGTTTGTGAGAAACCCCGAAATTGAGTCCGAAGACGCCTTTCAATTATGTTATTGTATATTCATAGACTTTTCATCGAAAATTGTCACTAAATTAGCACTCACTGCATCTGCTGCTTTTCTATTTAAAAATTCTTTTGTCGATGTCAAGTTCGAACTTCAATTTTCTTCTTTTTTTTTCTTCGAACAAAAATTTATTGTTCCTTTTTCTTAAACTTAAAATTTGGTTTTCTTTTATCGGTTACAAAAATCCAACAACCTATATCTTTTTTAATCGTTGCCCTTCTCCTCCCGCATCGAAAATTAAGACCAACCAAAAGCCGACAAAAATTACGTCGAAACATCTCCCGCTTTTAAACTCTTTCTTCTGCGAGAACTTAACAATAGTGTCAATGCATGGTCGCTTTCTTTAAAAACAAAATAAAACGAGATTGTTAAGCTAAAACTTCATGTTATACATATTACCTAATCATTATGCTACATACATGCTTAATATTGCGTACACTTATGTATGCATAACTGATGTGCTTAACAAAGTTAATTTAATCAATTATCAATGAATAAAATTTTGGATTGTACAACTGATATTTTGTTTGAACACACCTTGTTCGACGAAGTCTTCATTTGCAACAGATTTTGTTTAGCATGAAAACAATTTCAGATTTTGATTTGCAGTATAGTCGAAAATTACATTGATAAACTTCCTATGTTCGGAGACAAAAGTAAAGTCTTTCTTATATAACGAACATGTACGAACCATGTTAGCTTCACATTTCTAATAAATTGTTATGATAGGATTTCGCCAAATTTTTTGTAAACATATCTCTGATCATGTCTTCAATTTCGGCTTTTCGCCGTATTGTACACGTTACATATATAATATTAATACATGTGAATATGTTTTGTCTTGTCTTTGTCTTGTACATTTTTATTTGTTATACACAAGGTTCCCATCGTTTCTTAATCGCACTGTACCTGCATGTCAGTTCTGTATCAAATTAATATTCCATTTGTTTATTACTTTTGCTATAATGTTGCTGCTTATCAACTGAGAACTGAAGTACATGAATATATGTGGAACTCTTGGTAAACGTTCATTGTTCGTTTGGTTACGTGATTCAATGATTGATCGATAATCAACTTAATCGGCCTCTGTGCATTTACTGTGATATTGCTGCCGGTTGAAAATTTCCCATTTGAAACTTTTTTTTTTTTTAATTTTTCTTCTTTATTCATTTATTAAACAGACATCAATTACAAAGTCTTGTACATTTTTATTTGTTATACACAAGGTTCCCATCGTTTCTTAATCGCACTGTACCTGCATGTCAGTTCTGTATCAAATTAATATTCCATTTGTTTATTACTTTTGCTATAATGTTGCCGCTTATCAACTGATAACTTAAGTACATGAATATATGTGGAACTCTTGGTAAACGTTCATTGTTTGTTTGGTTAAGTGATTCAATGATTGATCGATAATCAACTTAATCGGCCTCTGTGCATTCACTGTGATGTTCCTGTCGGTTGGAAATTTCCCATTTGAAACTTTATAATAGACATGTGTATTTTCTGATAAACTGCAATATTGCCAGAACCATCCTCACTTTTAATGTCCATACTTAAGGAGAATTGGTTCACCTGACCACTTTTTTTGACAAGGAAAATAACATTTGTTCTTTTTATATTTTTCATTCCACTCGACACGCTACCTGTTTTTCGTCAGTCGAGATCGAAACTCTAGTTTCTAATAAAGTTGTCCTATTCTTCATTTGTCGGCCGTTTCTACTGTAATCTACGGACAAGCTTCGCTTATTCTACGGCTAATTTTGTGTAAGAGTGAGAAGAGTTTGGTCCTCGTACATTTTCGTTGCTTCATCCCCAGTTTCTGCGGAACTTCAAATATGGCCAATGCTGATTGTGAACGATATTTTTCCTCATAAAAAACCAACGCTTAATTAACAAACGAAATTCAGATTTTTCCATAACTTTGAAAGTTAGTAAAAAGTAATGGGATGTACACCCATCCTGCCAAGTATTATACCCTAACAGAATTGTGCTGTAACCATGTTCACTGGCAAGTCCGAAGTTGTTCGCGCCCGCGCATATGGTGCAAATATTGGCATATACATTTTAATTCGTTTTGTTTTTTTTATAGTGATGGCAAACGAATGTTTCATGGCTTTCTTAGCTACATTTGTTTCATAGTCCATTGCTAAAGAAACGTACCTGGCCTGACTAGGCAAACGCAAATTGAATTCTTTTACTCCGGAAAAAGGGCCAAGAATTTTAAGATTCCTCTCCCTTTAGCATTATCAATTTTCGAAGCTACTCATCAACTAAGGTTGGATTATTTAACGTTGGAACAGCGTCACCGGTTTCTAAAAAAGCCGTCAAATTCGACACTATTCCGCTAAATTCAATAATATGCGACATCCGTCTTATTGATATTGGCGGGTAGCTTTTAACTTTATTCGATTGGATTCTTGCTGTTGTCTCTAGAAAAATTCCAATGTAGCACATTGCTACATTATCTGCATGTATTAGAAAGGCTTCCTCTTTCTGTCTGTCGGCACAATTTAGTTCTTTTTATACTCTTTATAAATTTTCTTGGTCGGTATACTTGCAGGCATCTGTCGTTTGTTTATATGTAGGGACAAATATTGGTCACTGCACGGCTTCTTCAGAAATTGCGAGAGTTCTTGGACCCTACGTAGTCTTGTAATTTAAGATGTTGGCGACGTCAGTGTAATGTTTTGCAATGGATTGAAGAATGAGTGTGACATATACTCAATCGACATTGCGGCAATGAGAAACGGGGCAGATATGGCGAAGATGGTAATGATTGGAAGACGGCTGGGTGAAACGCACTTGTATAAGCGCTATTTATACGACTTTGAGAAGGCATGTTTGTTTCGGTAATATGGAAGAGCACAGACTAACCTTCTTTAGTGGAGTTAATTCTGAACCTTGTTTTCTTCTCTTGAGCGTAAACGTAAAACCTCCCGAAGCTTTGTAATTTCGCGTCTTAGTTCTTCAATTTCAGATTTTTCCGCTACATTGACGTTTGATTCATCACTACCACCTTTTTCAACTGACGACACCGTTTTTTTTCTCCAAAAATGTTAACGAAGATGGCCGCAGTGAGAGAACTTGACGAAAACGCAACGGCGTAGACAAAACCTAACAAAAAACAGATAATAGGTAGATAATAATGATAAAGATGGCGGTGGCGAAAAGATAATAAAAGAGGATGACGACGGCAGTAGTAAAGAATAATAAAAAATGATATTGCGGCAACAACTTAAGTAAAACGATTTCTCTGTAAGCGTCGCGGCAGCAACACGAAACAGCAAGAACAGTCCCAATAAATTCAAAAGTCGGTAACAATAAGTCCAAGTTAGGGTATAGGGAAGAATAGGGAAGTTAGGGTATAGGAAAGAATAGGGAAGGTTTTATTAATGAAAGATTGAATTTGCAAAATTACTTATACATATATATACAAAGGAAACACGTTTTACTCTTGCACTGCTTTCGTAGACACTGAGTTCAGTGAGGTTTGTATTTATCAGTCTGTAAGTAGCCAAACGGTAGGGTTGCAAACGTTTATTTACAATAGCAGCCCTTCATAAATTATTGCTGTCATGAAAATGCTTGTTAATTGCGGTTTTGTTTATTCAAACTTTTGATAGCATTGTGACTTTGTGCAGTCATTACTTCTAGATGATTTAAAATATCTGCCAATTGTTCTAATAAAACTTTTTATGTGGAACCCATACAATGGACCATTTTTTTTTAACAATTTTAACAATGTTAACAATTTTTTTTTTTGAAACTCATACGCCAAAACGCGGCTTTGTATTAAATTCAATTTGTTTCGTCTTTTGGAGTAAAGGCCGACGGTGCCACTGTTCAATTAGAAATCTATAAAATAGATCGTCAACTCTTCTTTTCACCGTTTTTGTCGCCGTCACACCCTAACAAAAATATTTCATAATTACATCATTTTTTTATAAATGATTTTCAGGCAGACTGCACACTGCAATTGCTGCAGGTGTCTTTTCTTGCCATGTTCCGAAAACAATACATTTGACTGAGTGAATTTTTTTTTATAATGACTGAATTCTCAAAATAATTATTCAAATATTTTTATGTATATGTACTACGTTTTCCCTTTTTCATTGACGACATTATTTTCTCTACCTCAATATTACGATACACTTCGTACGACCTTCGTGGGAATAAATAAAGGAATACAATGGATACATTGGATAACTTTGTGCTTCGCAATTTTATCAGATGGCTGGCTAAGGTTATGCTAAATTTAAGTAAAAACAAAAATAAATCAAAAGTAGAGATGCTGAAGAATATCATACTCAAATTAAGTTGGTATGCTAAGGTACTTTAAATACATTATACCCTTATACCCAAACATTTTTTTTTATTGTAAGTTTTAGTGACTGTATATATAACGTAATGCAAGGCGGGGTGAGTAACGGTAAAGATGGAATAGTAAGTGTAGATGTGCCTCATCCTATAGAGACCTTCATTTTGTTAGTGTTTCGCCTCAGCTGCTCGGCTCCAGTACGCTAAGTCACCTCTCTTTTTGTGTTGCCAATTAATTTCAGCAAGAAGAGTCCCTGATTTGTTTAATTATGCGATTGAAACCCAAAGTATAATTCAGTGATAACATTCATAGAAGTGAATTTTTTAGACTCACTAATTTATACTTAAGTCTACGAATAAACAAAATCTATTTGCTGCTGTGATTAGCATAAATAAGGAATGGGGGCGTTTGGCGTTAAATTGCATTCTTTGCAGACATCAAAGACACGGAGAGGTGGACACGTATAAATCGATTCAGAATTTGTTTCTTCTGGTATTTTCAAATATAGTCCTAATCCAAATTATAAAGAAAGAAAGTAAAACACAGAAAGAGAGAGAGTGAGACCAACACAAGCGGAACTTTTGTTGCACTTCTTTATTCACGAGTAATGTTGGTGAACTGCTCGAGTAATTTTACATTATTTCGCCTTAATTTGATTCAATTGCACAACAAAGGAGAAGATTCACATCTACCACGTACACATTTTAAGAGGGTAACTCGGCCAAATCGATCCCTAACCGTAGTAATAATTGTTTATTTACTCATAGCTTGAAATAAAGTTTGAGATGAAATTCGTCGCTGATAGCAAAAAAAAAAAAAATGTCCCACTTACAGAGAAAGACTGTAAAATATGTCGTGTATACATATCACGAATGGAATGGTAACTGCACAAATGCGGCAAGTAAGAATTATAGTTGGCTTCACAGAACATAACGCAAACCACGAGTTTACTCATAGTTAGCAGTCACGGTGTTCATCAACGTAAGTCAGTGGATTAGCTCATGTCAGCCTATTCGTCGTTAGAATGTTTATCGCTGGAGCATTTGAAATGGAGTTCGTTCGGCTGTCACTAGAGTTCGGCTCTGAAAGCAACAGACAAAGTTTATTTTTGTATCTTATCTCCGGCAGCTAATGTGACTAACTATTGCTGTTAATATGGTCGGAGTCGGTCAATTTACAACATTTCTCCGTTGTAGCACTTGCTTCGGTCACATGAACTTGCTAGCAATACAAACTTATATGTAAAAACAGTCGTTTTTTCATTCCCTCCTTTTAATTTATTTTTATCGTCGTTAAGTAAATTGTATTCTTGTACGTCACACACTGGAAAGTGATAGATTGAAGTTAAATTTTTCCTCTCCCCTTTCTGTAGTTTCTTAACGGTGACCATTTTGCACGATGTTTCCATATGAGAATAAAACAATGGAACGAATGATGCCCGATTATGTAAATAATAAATGTGCCCTTTTTGGGAATTATTTCTTTACAATTATTATTAATTAGGACCTAAACTAAACACGATGAGGCCGCGCTTACATTTCCAGGGTTGGGAGAGAAATTAACTTGTAAATTTTCATCGATTTGTAATATACAAATATGATGCAATATAAGCATATGATGTTTGATTGATAAATTAATGTGATTTCTCCACGAGGCCTGGGAATATAAGCAGCTCAGTTACTTTTACATTAATTTTCTCACTTACTTTTTATAAATCTGTTGGGTTTAGCCTACAGAATAATATGGTGGCGCCTGCCCGTAGAATAACGCTTCATTGTGTCAACACGCATTTGTGTTTGCAGCCTTAGAGTTCAAGTTTCGTTGTCCATTTTTCCAATTAATACAACCGTACTCGTTTCTGGATGAATGCATATTTATGCGCGAAGTCGAAATAAGTACATAAATTTAAAAATAGATAATGCGCACATGTGCTCAAGGAAATCGAAATTTCTGATTATGATCCAAGTACCCAAGTATAGCGTAGAAAAAGAAGAAAAAAACAACAAGGATTAATTTTGTGCTAATCGCAAAGATCACCCGGATGAAAAATGTATGAAAAATGTAGTTTTCCTCCTCCCTCAATTGTTTGCCATAAGCCAAAAGCGCCTGAATACGGAAACGAAAGCTAGCTTTGAACTACCTGATTACCTTCCAGAATTATCGTAATCGACTTTAAAGCGTAGTCGAAAGCAAGAACTACTTATGTCAAGAAAAAGTACGAGTTCGTTAGTAAAGCGAGGTGAAGATTCATTATTTTATTAAGTTAGCGTCAAAAAGAACAAACAGTTTTGTAGTATGCTGGAATATGAATATAAAATTAACTCGCATGTTAACCTGACAAAAAATATCAGTTATCCGTAAACCCAACCAACAAATGGTAATGCACAAGAAGAGTGAATGGTTGAGTTACCTATAGTCTGAATTGTGCGGAATGAAGTTGAATGCTTTAATATATAATTACTTTCAGGTCCATAGTTTGTTTATGTCGGTATTCTTTGAGCTTTTAATACTGCATACTAGACATTTTCCACCATCTACCGTGATCTGGTTTTCAAAATTCCCAAAACCTCAAGGTGCGCTATAATCTTATTTTTAATGATGATATATGAAGACGGGTAGGCTATGGTGCTTTGGGACAGGCAACAGCATTTGATGCGAATTTATTTATTTGTAGCCGAGGAAAAAAGTTTTCAAATGTATGATAGTAAAGAGTGATATAATTCTTCCAATTACTCACATATAAAATAAACTAGGACAAGCGTTTAAAAATATAATAAATAAGAATAAATTATGATCAATGCTTAACGCGCCACAAAGTCTTTATAATTGTTTGACAAGAAGAAGAAAATCTTAAAATTGACATCTGTAAAGAGCACTTTGATTAAAATTCTATATTTGAGTTGAAAAGTGCACACACAATCACTGTGGTCGACTGGATGGAAATTTCCCGAGTCAGGAATTTATGAAGATTTTTGTAAATTCTTTATATTATCAATAGTTTGAGTTCGCTTCTACCGATTGGTGATCTTCATATAAATCCTCAGAGTTGAATATTAAAAGAAACCTGAATGATTTTGTTATGGGCTCTGTAATCGATTTTATAAGTAATGCAGTAAATTGGTGCTCTTTTATTGTCTGGTCGAGGAACTATAGTCCGCTAAAGATTGGTTAAGGGCTACTTTGAAGTTAGTACCTTTAGGTAGGAAGAGACGCTTTATGTATTATCAGAAAGACCATCTACGTGACACGATCAAGCGAAGAATAAAAAATGTGCAACGCCCTTTTCGATAGTGTCCAAAGGCGCAGTATCCTCGATAAATGACATTTGTTTCTTTGACCTAAGCACATTTGCTTCACAAGCAATCAAAAGGAAATTATACCAGAACTTCGTTTACCATTCAATATGGGGGAGAGAACTGATGAATATGAGAAGTAAAAAGAAGGGAAAGTCAAATGAAGTCGCACAGGTATAAATGAACTAAACACTGCTTGTATGCCGAAATCATCTCACAAATTGAAGAAATTTTTTACCGGCTTCATCTTACGGCACACGGGCAATCGAAATATAATAACGATTAAATCATGTACGTAATTATAAACTAATTATACGGGGAAAAGAGCTCCGGGACATAAGCTATTATTATAAAAAATATTAGAGCTTTTACATTGGAATTCTTTAAGAGCTGAGTCAATTCTGTAAAATTCCTTACTGAGTTGAATAATCGAGATTTAGATGATTTAGAGAGGCCGCTAATTTCGGAAACCGCCTGATAATGTATAATTGCAATACTTAATACGTTGGGGAAACACAGAATTCTACCTGTAGTGTGGAATTTCGTTAACATATTTTGTCGTATTTCGAAACCACCTGTAGTGTGGAATTTCGTTAACATATTTTGTGATATTTCGAAACTGCGACCCATTTGAATTGTGCTTTTTTATAGTGACCTAGATAATGTAACTTTACAAAATTATGTGATAAGTAATTTTAAAAATAGTTAGGAAAAGTTATGTGTACAACACTATAGAAATGTTTTTCTCATAACTTGCTTAAGTCATTGTATTATGGTAAATGTCTTTTCAACTTTACTTGTATTATTCGGTATACGTTTATGTTAAGTGCGTGTTTTATTGCTTTAAATTTACCATCGACAGTTGACCAAATGGTACCGCTTTCTTTGAGCATTCAAATTGAAATTGGAATTGAGAGAATAGTTTTTCTACATTGGATAGTGATCATCAGTGGTAATCTTTGCACATTCAATACGTGGGATATTTTGCACATTTCGCACAGATAATTAATGGCTGCGATTTTTCGTGACTGCGGATATTGAATGCTACATTAGCTAATGGGGAAGCCCTGTTGTGTTACATATCACAAAAACACTAGTTATTAAAAAAAAAACACCGGAAACACTGCACGAATTAAATTGTAAAAATATTAAGTGAAAACAAAAAATATATATAAAGGGAAAATTTTTTACACATTTCACTTTTTTTTTATTGCAATAAGGTCCCCAATTATCATACTAAATTGACTTGGGAAAGCTCTCGAGGCCGCGACTTTTCTGATAGGCTGATGGCATCGTCACTCTATATTAAAATTCTGACTTTTGATTTAATTAGGTTACGCGCAGAGCTGATCAGCTTTGCTAAATTTAGATATGTAACTATGATAGTAAATTTTATACATTTTGAAGTCGGTTTAATGGGGTTCAGACGGTTGAAGTTCTTAATGGCAAGTACTTTGTTTCGAGAATGGCGGATACCTATTTCAGAAATGTTATGCTTAAGGAAATTAATGTTAGGTGCATTTATTAATAGTTAAACCTAAATAGTCGGCTAAACACAATTTTAAGATCTTTTAGATACTTGTCTCGATATGGCATTGAGCGACATTTGTAACGGTGCTTCTAGTGCTGTGGTATGACTCAGTCACACCAGAATCCGTTTCCAAGAAAATTTATACTACTTGGATCTTTGGTTGGCTGTTGTTTTAATTTTATTAGTTGATCACACGATTTACGGTTTAGAGGTTACACACGGTTTTTGAATTCTTTTTCTTTTTACTTAAGTGCGGTAGGATAGAAAACCCAGCCTGGTGGCCTGACTATTTTCGCGTTCTTTCCTTTCACTTTTCGTATTATTCCTTACCGACGTCGCGAGTTCCTAGAACGAGACGAATTGTTTTTCCGTGGGTCATAGCAGCCGCGAGTCCCTGCCTAGCTGGTCTTTGTAACAACAAAAAAAAGTGTATCAGTCCTTCAGGGGTGGCGATTAAGCTGAACCAGCACACCCCCTATCAGTTAAGTCAAAAGTCCTTTTCGTCCTTCAGGGATGACGATTAAGCTGACCCAGCACATCCCCTATCAGTAAAGTCAAAAGTCCTTTTCGTCCTTCAGGGATGACGATTAAGCTGACCCAGCACATCCCCTATCAGTAAAGTCGAAAAAAAAACCTTATAGTCAAAGTCGTTAGTGTTTTTAACTTACCTCGGCGGCGGCTATGACACAATGAAGATTGAGTGCACTGCGATGCGCGCTTATATAGTGCTGGCCACCAAGCTGTCCCGTTATGAGAAGGCTACACTTGCATGGGTTGGTTTGGGTTCGATCGTGCTTGTTTGATCGAACCTGTCACTTTGCCGTACAAGGAAATGGTATACTTAGGCATACAACTTATCTACTTGCTTAATGCTATGATTGTGCTTATGAGGGTCTGAATATATTTCTCTAGCTTTGTCTAGCTACCGTTATGGGATCTGTTTACATTTTACTTTTTTTCACAGTAACCATTAGGTACATTCTTTTACAGCTTGAAGTCTGCTTGACTACAGTTATGGGATTGTCGTGCCATACAGGCCCTTAGTGCTTCGCTAGAAGAAGGTAGAAGACAGGTTTTTTTTCTGTTTTGTTGTGTTTATTTTCCTTTTGGTTTGTATACGTTGGTATGTCTAATACAGTATACTGATGTTAGATGTGTGCATGTGTGCGTACCGGAGTATGTGTAACTTTGTGTCTGCTTGTGGGCATGTGTAACTTTGTGTCTGCTTGTAGGTACGTGTGTGTGTGTGTTTTTTTTTTTTTCGCTCGGTGAGCTGGAGGTAGAAAATCTTCAAAAGATACTGCTGGTTCTTAGTAGCAGCATGCACGATTCGCCATCCATGGCGCATACGTACTAAAAACTACCCCCCCCCCCCCCACACACTTCTTCTACCACTCTCCCCCGCGGGACCACCGTTAGGTATTACTTCGCGGAGGCTGGTTGTTATTAGCACGCTACCGATGGTGGGACCTCAATGGAATACACTATTGGCTTCCACTCCCTCTGCTCTCCACCCGCTGTCTTTCGGACTGCCATTCACGAACCTTCTGCAATGAAAGATGCTATGCTCTGCGTCTTCCTCCGTCTCCGAACATGCCGGGCAATTCGGCGAGTCGTCGTGCCCGAACCTGAACAGATACTTTCGGAAACAGCCGTGGCCATTCAGGAACTGGGTGAGGTAGTAATTTACCTCACCGTGTGGCCTTTCGATCCATTGCATTATGTTTGGGATAAGAACGAAAGTCCACCTTCCTTTCGCTGTTCTTTCCCAACGCGATTGCCAAGTCATAATCGACGCTAGCCGCTCTTCTTTTTTGATGGTTTCATGGGAGGGGGCGTTTATGCGGCGCCTTTCGTGGATGCGCCTCATTTCGTCTGCCAAGATGTCGATTGGCATGGTGCCAGCAATCACCAGGGCAGCATCCTCCGACACTGTCCGGAATCCGGATATCTGCCTTAGCGCACTAAGGCGATATATTGCCGCCAGCTTTCGGTACACTGCCTTCACTGTGAGTGCACCGGCCCAAACTGGGCTACCGTATATTAGGACCGACGTTATCACCGTGGCTATTATCTTCCGATTGGTGAATTTTGGGCCTCCGATATTTGGCATGATCCTTGCTAACGACGCCTGGATGCCTGCAGCTTTCTCAGCCGCGTACTCAACGTGGTGTTTAAACTTGAGTCGATGGTCGAGCATTACTCCAAGGTATTTCAGGGCGGGAGATGACTGCACCGTGTGCTGCCCGACTCGTATGGAGCATGTTTCCACGCTCTTCCGGCTGCTTATCAGTACCGCCTCAGTTTTATGGTCGGCTAGATCTAGCCCCATCTCATCTAGCCACGCCTTTACTTTAACGATAGCCTCGTTAGCCCTCGTTTCTATCTGCGTAACATATTTTGCAACAACTACAATTGCTATATCGTCGGCAAAGCCGATAATCGTTACCCCGGCAGGAAGGTTTAGCTCAAAAATACCATTGTACATTATGTTCCACAGGAGGGGACCAAGAACTGAACCCTGTGGGACACCCGCCATTATTTTATAGGACTCCTTTCCGTCGTCACTATCGTACACTAGCGTGCGGTTCGAAAGGTAACTTGTTATTATCTCAAGTATATACCTTGGAACCTGCATTCTTATGAGGGCTTTACGAATAATCCCCCAGTCCGCCGAGTTGAAGGCGTTTTTCACGTCTAGCGTAACAACGGCGCAGTACATTTTATCACCGCCCCTCCATCGCTCTCCGGCTATAGCGTGTGAAGCTAGCGCCACGACATGGTTTGTGGCATCAATCGTAGACCGTGCCTTTCTGAATCCATATTGGTTATTTGAGAGAGCACGCCTTTCTTCGACTACGACCAGCAGTCGTTCGTATGCTACCCTCTCCCATACCTTGCCTATTGTATCTAAAAGGCAGATGGGTCGGTATGACGATGGCTCGTTCGGTGGCTTATTGACCTTCGGAATGAGGATCAACCTTTGGATCTTCCACTCGTCCGGGAATGTCCTTTCGTCCAGACACCTTTGCAGCATCATGACGAAGACGTCTGGCCTCCGATGGATCGCTGCCTTTAAGGCCTTGTTTGGGATTCCGTCTGGCCCAGGAGTTTTTCTATCCCCAATCCTTTTGCAAGCGCTTAAAAGCTCGTCCGCAGTAATTGTTGGTATTGCTCCTTCTTCTCTGCCGTGGAGGTCTACCAGCACATACGGCGGCCTCTGCGGAAAAAGCGTTGCAACTATCCGCCGGAGAGTGCGCGGGCACGTGACTTGCGGCGTTCTCTGTCCTTTGGATGACTTTGTATGCCGTTCCCCACGGATTAGTATTGGCATCACGGCATATTTCGTCAAAGCTCTCCCTTTTGCTAGCCTTTATGGCTTTCTTTAGGTCACTGCGCAAGTCTCTGTAGAGGGTGAGCAGTTCGTTAAAGTTGGCCCTTCCCCTCGAGCGCTGCACTTTTCGTCTGGCTTTCAGACAGTTCGCTCCCAATGATGCTATCTCGTCTGTCCACCAATAGCACGGAGATCCTCTTCTGCCTGCATTTCCTCTTCGCGTCACATGCTTGTACGAGCAGCTTTGCCACGTTTTTCTGAAGTTCACCAGCCGTGCCGTCACACTTCTCGTAGGAGTCCATAATGATATTAAAGACGTCCTCATCGAAGGATGAATCCCTCCACTTCGGCCCGGTAGTTTTATTCCACCAATTCCTTCTGTTCTCTCCCGTTTGTATATCGAGAAAGATGGCCTGGTGCTCGCTGTTTGTGTACTCTTCGCTCAGCGACCACTTGCATCTCGCCACTAGACCGTCACTAGCAAAAGTGAGGTCTACTTTCGACCCTCTTCCTGCCTTTCGGAACGTATCCCTCCGCCCGTCGTTCAGAAGACATACTTTCAGCACAGCGAAGGCCTCCAACAAGCTGCGTCCTCTCGCATTGCATGCTTTGCTGCCCCACTCGTAGGCCCAAGCATTGAAATCCCCCGCAATTACAACTGACGGTTTCTCGCGGGCATCTTCCACGAGTTCGTCTAGCATGCGCTGGAATTCGCCTTGTGTCCAGCTTGGAGGAGCGTAGCAACTGTAGCAGTATAAGTATTTAAATGTCGCCCTAACGAAGCCCCTGTGCTGGTCGTCCACATCCAGAAGTGCAATAGTTGCGGGCGCCCAAATTGCTGCTTTTTTGGACAAATCGGTTATCCAGGTACCCTGCCCCACCTTTCGGTATGGTTCGCTCAGTAGCACCAGCTCCACCTCTTTCTCAACGACCGTCTGTCGAAGTAGGTCATGAGCTGCCTCGCCGTGGTTAAGATTAATCTGCATTAATCTCATTTCCGCACTCTAGTGGCCAATGCCCGTTTGAACAGCGGACATTTTCCGCTTCCCGCCACGTGCTTTGCGTCCACATTTTGCGTCCCCCTGCAGAACATGCAATAAGGCTCCTTAGTACAGCTTTTCGCAATATGGCCTTCCTCCCCACACCTCCGACAAGCCTTTGATCGGTCTGATGGACCTGCGCATTGCTGCGCCGTGTGTCCAAACTCCAGGCATCGAAAGCATCTCAGCAAAGATATGCGCTCTCTGATCCTGCAACTCACCCAGCCTATGCGCAATTTTCCACCTGCCAATAGTTTAGCGGCTTCTTCCTGCTGTAGGCTGATGAGCGCCGTCTGCGTTCCGCTATATGCCTTCCTTAGGTTGACCACTTCTGCAGTTGTTACTTCATATTGGGACTTAAGCGCGTTGTTTATGTCCTCCTTTGT
>CCAG010009422.1:0-42378 GCA_001077435.1 Glossina morsitans morsitans
TCTTTTCTTTCTTTTTTTTTTTTTTTTTTTATTAACATTGACAAACATATTTCACACCAACTCCTATTTCATTATAATTGAAGATGTGCTCGTCAAATGTATATAAACGTATATTTTCAACAATTTTCGATTCTTCTTTATGCCCACTATAGAAAAACGGATTTATTCATCTTATTTAAATTTTCGTAATATTCAGAAACTTCATAAGGCTTCAGAATCCTCATAAGGCGTATATACTGTTAGTCAGCATCAAATTTGGGTTGGATTTTACCATGTCTATCTGTTTGGCCGTTCTTTTCTGGGGAAACATGCACTAAATCACCTCTTGGTCGTTAATAGGAAGTTGTCGACTTCACATTTGTCAAAAGCATTGGAAGTGTAGATATACAGAGTGGTATTAAAAATGGATAAAATCGCTTAAAAGGCACACTAAACATTCATTTTTTTCCTTTTTATTTTTTTTTTTAAATTTTTTCTAAGATCCACAAAGTAAACCATAGTCGTGAATGAGTCGAATAATGCTCAGGAGCTATACGTTCAATGTGTTCAAATTGAACGGTGATTACGCACGTATGCTTGAGTTCATCTTCGAATAATAAGTTCTTTAATTCCGCTTTAAATTAATTGGATTTTATATGGGGAGTAACACTGTGAAATGCTTTAAACCTTCGAGAATATGTGGAAATCAAGTAGAAACGTTAAAGTGGGTCACGATTCACCATTAAATGCCCTACAATACTTTCACTACTTTTACTACTCCTAATATTTATAACGACGTTTTAAACGAAGCTGTTATACGGGACCATTTTCAAAATCGTTCGTCCTTGCGCCAAAACATGGTCTATCAAATTTCATCAACCAGAACATGTGGAATACAGTGAACTGTATGTTGAATACTAGATAACAAGATAGACAGATGGACAGATAAACTTAGAGGAAGTGATTCTGAATCGATAATCAAAGCCGGATATTGCATACTTCCGCAAAGGAACTACAAGTCATACTGGGTATAAAAAATTGTTAACTGAAAGAAATATTTTCTTGAAAGTTCCGGCTTTTCTCTACCTAAGCGCTCCGATTCGGCAACTATCCTGCTTGTCGCAAAATAAATATGGCTCCGGCACTGTCATCTTTCAATATATTTTACTGCTTTATACTTAAATATATACTTATTAACTCAATTTACTTTCTATTAGTTTAGGAATTTATTTTATTAGTCTAGAAATATTATAATAACGATAATCGTAAAATCTAATAAGTTTGGCAAGTACTATGATATTTATACCTTTTTTTCCAACCCAGAAAAATTGTAACGAATATGCTTGGGTTGTGGCAATGGCGCGCCTACTTATGAGCGGTAATTAAAATGTTCAGTAACATTAGTTAGTAGTTGGATGAATATATATAAACAAGAAAAGTAAAAACAACTCAAGAAAAACAAAAAAAGGCAGACATGCTTAAGTGGATTAAGAAAATGTCTTTGAACCATATTCAGTTTCAGAAAACGATTCTGAAATGTGGCTCTATCTTAAGTTCGTTTCGTTATCATGTACATCTGCATCAGCTTAGTATACCGTGGACCACCAAGGGTCTAGGGTACAATGAAAACCAAAAGTCATTCTTATTATATAGACGATTTTTATTTTTCACAATTTTTTAATTTACAATTTTTGGGCGTTATCCAATACCCAATCGCGTAAAGCGGCGACATCAGCGTAAACGCCGGGATAGCCATCCATAGCACATCCTTGTCCCCAAGACACAACACCGACTAATTTACCTTCGGCCACGAAAGGACCACCAGAATCTCCTTGACAAGAGTCTTTGTCTTTGGCATATCCACATACCATTGTCTCTCTTATCTTTTCACCGTAGAGATAATTTTCAGAAGCACAGTCTTTACGTTCCAGAAAAGTGACTTCGACTTCCATCAGAACGGGGGAGAGATCACACATCAAAAAGCATTCGGTACCCCAACCAGTCACAACGGCAGAAGTGCCAGATTTTGGTGCTTCCTTAGCCATTTCAATATAACGGACCGTCGATGATTGCTTAACTGGCTTCTCCAACTTGAGGATGGCTATATCGTACCACAAGAGTTCGCGGTCATATTTTTCGTGGGCTTTCAGAGCTTTAACGCCCACCAATATTCCACCTTCGCTGGAATACGTAGAACCCAATCGCACTTGCACATCAGAAGCTTTCATATTTTTTAAACAGTGGGCGGCTGTCACCACAATATCTTCGCTAATAATGCTTCCAGCGCAATAATGAAATCCTGTGCTTGTTCTTAACAGTGATACCTGGTAAGGATGATCTTCTATTGTAGTTTGTATGCCATTGACAATGCGACCAGCAGTATGTTCATCGGGTAAAGGGCCCGCGAAGACCGCGCTCAACGAAACAAGTGCAAGAAAATAACGAAACATTTTGGTAATTAGTTAGCAAATGTTATCTCCATTGTGAGTTGGTTAATATTTATAGTAAATTAAAGTTGGTGTCTTAAATATTATCTTGCACTGATTTTATGCACACGCTGATAAGCGAAGCGGTCAGAAGCCTTTAATCATTAGTATATTTAATTGATAACCGCTAGCGTTCTAAATCAAGTTCTAGTGCGCACTTCATAGTTTTCCACTATTGCACTTTTATGGTTTCATTTATTTGCTTGTGTAGGAACTTCTCAAAATGCGGACGAGTTTTGCGTGGAGATTTTGACTACTAACGAATACTTTGTTCTCATCAGGCATTTGTTATAAGGAGAAAAAAGCACGAGACTATTAATTAAGACATTTCTACAGATTATTGAAAAGTGTATTTACGTAAATATATATGCGTATGACGTTGGAATTTATGCTTTTATCTTTCTTAGACAATTCTATTAATTTAGTTTAAATTAGTTTTGTTTGTACGAGAAAATTTCGGCTTTTGATGTAAGCCGTTGAGCCTTCCGAAAAGCTTAAGCTATAAGCTTTTGTACAATCCGCCTCATTTTCGGTAGTCAGCTTTTATAAATTGTAAAATTCGATTCATTTGGATCCTCAACATTCTTGGTCAAGGCAGGCCGTCCTATTAGGCACAATGAGCCCAACAAACCTGTGATGTTTTGCCCCACAATGATTTCACATTTCCAGACTCCAATTCCTTGTCCACATAATCAAGAGGTGCTTGTGATGGACAAGACTTTGAGTGCTGAGCTTTTCATCATTTTCCTGCAAGGAAAGTACAATTTTGGTATAAAATCCTTATAAACTTATTTGTGCGTTTATCTCTTCACAAATTGTCTTTATGTGAATTGTCAATAATTGGTTGAATTTGGAGATAAGAAATTTGAGAATTTGAAGATATGCGTTTGGTCAGACCTATCATTGAATACACTTTGCAATCTTCCTACTCCCTGCTATCAGTGCCGCACTGGTTTGATTGAACCCCTTGGCATGGAATTATTATCATTTGTGTTATCTAATGTTGTTTAGAGCCCCATGGCCACTTACACATAGCCAGGGACTCTACTTTCGTTTTAAAAACCGGGATTGACTTTTTTTTGTTTAATTTACTTAATGGCATAATTGACTTGAAAGTTTCATTAAGTGAACTCTATACAAGTGTCCTCTTCTTCTTCTGCTATTCAGAAAATCAATAACCGAAGTTTCGCTGCGATGTGTAAAACTACACATCGTTCAAATATTTCGGTTCATAAAAAAGGGCAGACAAAATTACGAACTCTCCCTGCATTGATTTTATTTATGTCTATCATTATGTCAATCATCTTATTAGATTCGATTATTTCGAATATTAAAGCTCTACTACATCTTAACATGTGATATTCTCTTATAATTTGTTTCTAAATTCTTGTGAGAGTCTGTGATGACCTAGAATACGTTTTTACATACGTAAAAAAACTTAGTTTGTTAATGTTTTTCTTTTGAAGTTAATTAACTGTTAATGAACTTTTTTAATTTTCTTTGTTTTTTACTTAATTCATTTCTAATTATAATTTTTGCAATTTTTCCTTTTTTTATTCTACAAACTATTTATTGCTTCTTCAATCCAACTACGTAAAGCCACAACGTCACTATAAACCCCTGGGTAGTCTTCAACTGCACATCCTGCAGACCACGATACGATACCCACTACGTGGCCGTCTGCAACTAAGGGACCACCAGAATCGCCTTGACATGATGACTTTTCTTTACCAGTAGCACACACCATTGTTTCTTTAATCTCCATTCCGTATCCGTAGCTAGCGGACGCACAATCTTTAGTATCGACAAACTCAACTTCTACACTCATCAAATTCGGGGACAAGTCACAAACCAAAAAGCAATCCGCACCCCAACCGGATACAATAGCTGGATGCCCAGTTACAGGTTTCTTGTCCGCTAACTTAATATAACGTATCGCGCTTGATTGTTTTACAGGTTGAGCTAATTTCATTATCGCCACATCATTAACCCGAGTCTCTTCAAAGTTGAATTTCTCATGGGATTTAAACGATTTAACATCTACCAAAAGACCGCCACTAGCATACATTGTCGATCCTAAACGCACCTTAACGTCTTCTGGCTTTCGGCCTTCCAAGCAATGGGCGGCCGTAAGAACGATGTCTTCGCTGAGAATGCTACCGCCGCAGAAATGTTTATTTTCTACGTTTTGTAGTGAAACCTGGTAAGGATGGTCCTCGATTACGGCTGGCTCACCATTCACGATACGACTCTGCCACTCCCAATTTGGAGCCTCACCTAAGACGGATCGTAAGGCAATAACCACTAACATCAACTGAAACATGATCAAGAATTTATAAAACTGTTCGATTTTCATGAAAAGACTTTCATTTTATACGTAAATTACGCCGAAGGGGAACTACTCAACAAAAAGATAACAGGTACAAGTATTTTTTAATGCCAGAGTCATAAAATAATTTTCTTTTTGTGATTTATAGCTGCAAACGAAAGCAGAATAATCTCAAAATACCTCATTGCAGCGTTCATCTATAATAATTTCTTCATTCCGTTCCATTTTAGCCGTAAACTTTATTCTGGCCTCTCTTTTTAGCTTAATGCTATTGAGTGCTACTGAAGATCTTTAACTATTTGTACTCATCACAAACGATATTAGGTTTGTACAGTTGTAGCCATCAAAGTGTAAATATATTTATCAAGATTTTTTCTCACTGCCTTCTAATTGAGGTAAAAATGTAATTCAATAAATAAACAAATGTAGACATTGTTAGTGCCATCCACACTTCCAAAGGGCTTATTACATTTTAGACTAATTTATATTAATTCAGCTCAGCTTTTAATTCGCAGGGAATGAATATAAATGATTGGTGCCTACCACTGCAGTAGGAGCATATACCATATTTGTAACTTCGTTTATGACCGTTAGAAATGCAAATCACAGTCGACCATATCTTTGATCGGCACGCGATTTCAAATCGACGCCCAAATCGATCTAATCGATCTAAAAATATCCATTTATTCATTATATATAAATAAATATATATATATTTCTAAGATTCCGACGACAGGTACAAAAGATTATGTCACCGGGAAATATAATTTCCTTACCTTTTTTTTATAAACACAATTTGATGTCTTTATTAACCATCAGGTCTAAGAGAACGATTAATACTTGATTTCCAAACATTACATAACAACATGGATATAATTCCGGAATCCAAAAATATTATCTTGTCGTTGCGAGTCTTCATCAGTATAGCTCGAATCTCTTACCCTTTGTGGAATGTCGACGAAGAGTAATTGCCTGATAACACCGCTTCATCTACGTAGTCAGTGGGTGTCCCATAAGTTGTTTCCTCGCCACGCTATGTATGACCTCGAGCCGACTACGTTTGTTAACATGCATGCTTATGTCTTGCTCATTTACGGTATCGATTTCAGTCGTCTCACAACTTTTTCAAAGTGCGTTTCGTTGGTGGTACATTGTGTTTGAAAATCGTTTCTTGCGCCGTTCAATATGGATCGTCAAAAAAAGCATTTGCGACATGTTATGCTTCATTGCTTTAAAAGAGATAGTAGTGCAAAGGGCACTACAGACGAGATTTACGAAGTTTAGGATATTTAGAGCTGACAACTTTGATTTGAAAGATGAAGCCCAGAAACGAAGGATACGAACCTCATCAGGAGTATGCTCGCTGAAAATCTGCGAGATAATGGATGCAACTAACGTGTTTTTGGGACATCCTAATGTATTACATGTTTCCAAATGCATTCTTAATTCGATAAATGAAATTTTGAAAATATTTTTTTTCCAAATTTATTTATTAATATAAATAGCTTTGCTATATAATATAAACAAATATTTGAGGCTTTTTTAAATGTGGAAAATGGATCACGAAAAGCTTTGCATGGCTTTCCTAATAAACGTATTTTGCAGTACGTGTTTTAACTATAAAAACTTTTTGTTCTAGCAAAACTTGAAAGATCGTAGAATATCTAAAAATTAAAATTTTTGATAACATGAGTCAGTAGTCGAGCATGAATGGGAGCCAAATATATCATTACGAATCTAATACTAATTAATAGACTGGTTGCGTCTCTTACGTCTACTTTTGTGACATTTCCCAACTTACAATTTTTGAGAGTTATCTAGTACCCAATCGCGTAGAGCGGCTACATCCGCATAGACACCTGGATAACCATCCAAGGCACAACCTTGTCCCCATGATACAACACCGACCAGTTTACCTTCGGCGACGAAAGGACCACCGGAATCTCCTTGACAAGAATCCTTTTCTTTAGCATAACCACATACCATTGTTTCTTTGATCTTTTCACCGTAAAGATAAGTTGGAGAAGCGCAGTCTTTACGTTCCAGGAAAGTGACTTCGACTTCCATCAGAACAGGAGAAAGATCGCAAGCCAAGAAACATTTAGTACCCCAACCAGATACAACCGCAGATGTGCCCGTCTTTGGAACTTTCTTCGCCAACTCAATGTAACGCACTGTCGATGATTCCTCAATAGATTTATCCAACTTAGCAATGGCTATATCGTATATGACAAGTTTGGGATCAAACTTTTCGTGGTACTTCAAAGCCTTAACACCCACTAATAGTCCGCCTTCATTATAATACGTAGAACCCAAACGTACTTGCAATTCAGAAGGCTTAACACCTTGCAAACAATGAGCGGCTGTTACCACAATATTCTCACTAATTATGCTTCCACCGCAGAAACGTCTTCCATTTCCAACTTGCTGCAATGATACCTGGTAGGGACGACTTTCTATTGTAGTTTCTTTACCGTTAACAATACGACCTGCTGTATGTTCATCAGCCAAAGGACCCGCGAAGACGGCACTCAAAGAAACAAGTGCAAGAAAATAACGAAACATTGTGCGAAATTAGTTTGTGAATGCTTTGTCCGTTGCGTGTTGATTGGTATTTATACTAATTTCCACTTTATGTCTGAGACATTATCTTAGAGTGATTGTTTTCGTTAGCCGATAAACGGTCAAAATTTTTAATCTTTGCGTTTGCAGTTATAAACGATAACATATTAATTCAAGTTCAGTTGCATATTTCATAACATAGCAGTGATGAACTTCGGCGACTGCATTTATTTGCTTGTGCAATACTTTTCAAAAATGTGAAAGGCTGCTTTTACTTTTTCCTAAATATTTATGAAAGGGTTCTTATCAATTCTAAGTTAAGAACACGCGACAATTATTTAATCAAAACATATTAATTATTATAATTATAAACCTTGAAAGCAATTGCACTAAACCGAAATGTGGGCGTCTCAGTTAGTCGAACGCTATGAATTGTATATTGGCCTTTTCATGTTTGCTAGAAACGGTTTGCTTTAGTTAGCTAGTTGGCTTTTCGTCTATTGTGATCGTGATTGTGGGCGGATCAGAATCGAGGGGCGATTTGTGGGCGTTTGATTTCATTAATATTTTTTATTTGTGAGACAACAGACAGATACTGGGCCCTAGGTACTATTTCAAATGCTTCAAGAGTTCTATGTTGATTGAGGATATACATATTTTTTTGGGTGTAGTTTGTGTGTGACAAACGGTAGGAGAAATCATTCATTCCTTGGCGTGAATTGGCATAGAACCAAACAACAAAAGCCAACGTCTATGAACACTTATATCTACGATTGGTGGGAATTTACGCTTTTACTATTAATAGTAAATACTAATGTCATTAGATAATTTTTTTAATTTTTTTTTAGTCTTAGAAAAATTCTGATTAAAAATGCGATAATAATTTTAATCTAAAAGGTAAATACATGGACTGCACTGAGCTCACGCGTTAAGGATAAATGTAAGTCATAAAGGATTGTATTAAATATTTTCGTTTTCTTTCTACTTTTCGTTCAAATTATTTTAAAAGGTAAATTCGTTCTTCTTCACCTAAGGTTCATTCCCTAAGTGAAAAAAAACGACAGTGTTATGTAAGAGAAATATAAACGTCAACGTTGAATTGAGCTTCGTCTTAACTGCGAACACTTAAGGAAGCAATAAAGTTACTGCAAGTAGTGTCAAGCAATACCCCACTAATAAGCATCGCAATGGTGTCTGTAGCCGTTCCTTTCCTAAATTCATAACGTGTGGCAAATGTTTTTGACCGCAAGCCATTTTTCGGTGCAGACATTTTGATCAATTTCGAGTGCATTTTACTCCTCTCTTGTTCAAAGTGAACGCTGTGGAAAAACGCATGCTCTGCCACCTCTGCTACTCGAAACCATAAGCATCGCGGATCAATTTCATATCGGAAACGGTGAACATAGGTCTCAAAACAACTATGTATTGTGAGTAGCTTCTTCTTCCCATGCTAGCATACTATGGTACTTGGCAACCACGAAAATCGCTTAGAGAAAGATGAAAGGGTTTAAAGCATTATTCTGCTACGCGCAGAGAGATGTTGCAAACTTTTAAACTAGTTATTATAAATAGCATTAAAAATTGGAAATAAAAACAACAACGTTTGTTGAAATCTTGAAGCTATGAGCGTGCTTTGCTAGAAACTATGTTTTACATGCTTATCGTGCTTTTCTTTCAATTGTTTTTACATTTCAGCTACAGTTGCGATATAAAATTTTCTCATTAATATGGATTGACTTTATTGAACAACTGAAATTTTTGATTCTATCGCCGAAAAAATTCGATTTTTTCAATAAAATACCGTAAAATTTACGAACGCTACAAACTTTTTAGAAAATCATCGCTTTTTTCATTCACCCTCAGGAAATTTTTTTGTGTGCATTTTTGAACTTTCATCGTTATTGGTTTTTAAATCCAACATCTGACAGATGTCTTTGTATAGTATTTATGTTCACTGAAAAGCGTTTCCAAACAAGAATACCTTTTAGTAGCTTCACTAAATCTACCTTCAAGTATAGAGTCAATAATGTAATAGTTTGGGATGATGTTTTTCGAGTTGATTATGTGTTCTGTTATAGACTTACATTTCATGCTGTTTTCCTTGTTACTTCGCTGTATATAAGATATAACTCGTGTTGTTCTATCTTCACCGGATACAATAATAGAGGCACTTTCAAGTAAAAAATTTATGAGGAAAGAGATTGAAGAAAAATATCCAAATATGAAAAAACGATTTTATGGCTTTAGGATCACAAATTAACGAAAAAAGATAATAAACCATATATGGTGGTAAGAAAGACCTGTCTATAACATCCTTCAAAATTCTAAACGCGATTTTTCAAAATAACTTTTTTTTAGTGAAACTTTTCGGATAAATTGATTTAGACATTTGTTGTGTCTTTCTTTCTCTCAAAAAATTGGACTTCTTCGTTCAAATACTCGCAAGCGAAACAAAGGAGAATATTTCTAAGAAAACGCCTACGTGGTTCCCTAGTTTCAGGCATCTAGGTTATGTGATGTTTTTTTTTTTTGTAGGTTTAAAATTTGCACTAATGACACCGCGTGGAGTTGATTACTTAATATTTTTCAAAATAATTTCGTTTTTAATACCTAAATGTATACGAGTATCAATTCAATGGTCGCGGGTTACAAATCTCAAATCTCTCTTAGTCTATACGGGACATTGGGACATGTAACAGTAATTTACGATTTTTTTACTTGAGCTGTTTCCCACCGTTTGCGATCGCTGCTACATATCAGGGCTTTATTTTGTTTTTTTAAAAATCTGACCAAACATTTTGTGTACACCTTCGCAGCTACACTTTCACGTGTCAAAAAATAGTAGATAAATAAATTTTTCTTTCTATGTATATACAAATTCGAAACGGGCGCCATGTTTTTAGTAAACTTAACGTAATGTTATCCTTTATTTGTTAAACGTAAGGCCGCGCGTTGAAATTCGTGCAGCTAATAGAATAACCAGACAGAATAGATTCGAATATTTTGCAGAACGATTCGTATCTGAAAACCATATAAGTTGTGTTCCTTAGTTACTTTTTTATGAGCCCGCTAATATTGCTCCGATTAGTTGACCTATTTAGTTGCTTAAATTATGAAGCATGTAAGATGTCTACCAGATATTAGTAAACCAGTTTTGTAATCTACATTAGTGAAAACTTTCACTTCATCGCAATGATTTGATAACGCGTTCGCATTTCAACGTTCAAAATTACTTTCTGAACTTATTAACGATGACATCACATCTTTATTAGAATTATCGTCATTAATACTTTCTTCGACAATAAACTTATCTAGTCGTTTTGTTAATGATCAAGAATTTGAGTTGCTTAGAATTTCGAAACGTCATATTTTATATTCTACATTTCATATCGTTCGGGAATATTTCGCATTCACCAAAGCATATTTTAAATTGATAAGAAGTTATTAGATTATAGAAAGGGGTACCGAAGTTATTATAAAGTATTTGTTTTGTTGATCAGTGTCGAGTGCGTAATTGTTTCAAGCGTACTTCTATCCACGGCTGTTGAAATAATTATTGACTCTCTGATAATGTTAACTTTGCATAATTACATGTTGCATGTACGGTATGAGATACGGTATGAGAAATGATCGAGTGCGGTTGCCACTGTCTAATAGTTATTATATATAGCAATACGTAGTGGGCAATTCAAAAACTACAGAATGCAGAATGTCCCATCGGGCGAGCTTTGGGGGCATTAAACAAACAATTTAGAGAAACCGGATCAATTAGCGAATAATCTTAAAGACGCTTGTCGTCTTTGAACACAAAGCGTTGAAATAGTTCGCATGAGTATTGCTGAGTACTCAAAGACATCGAATTGACACCGTGGTTACTTATTCGACATGTCGAAAAGTTTTCTACAGTGTACTCTCTCGAATCTACAGTGTACTCTCTTGTATCTCCAGGTTCACGAAGTTGATGTAATTCAAGAGTGAAACGCTGCTCACCATGTGCAGCATTTAAAGTTCGTTGAGTGGATTACAAAAAGTGGATGGTGATTTTTCAAATGAACTCATCTTCAACGAGAAGGATCATTTTCATCTCAATGCGATGGAGGCCATTAAGTACAATATACTCTATACTTCATGAAGCAATAAAAAATGCCTAATTTTTAATTACAAATCTGAGTTTTCTATCACAATCACCTCCTGAACTGTAGTTTAGGATACATTCAACGCATATTTTTGATCAGCACAATCAATTTTGTGACGTCCGTTTATTTGTCTGTCCATCTGTTTTTATGGCTAATACGGTTATACGCCTGTGTTGGGAATATCAAATGCGATCTTAATCCATTATTTTTAGACTTGATTTTCAGATCAATTAAATCTCTCCAACAGTTCACCAGAAATGCAGAAATCTCTAAAAATTAAATATGTTGCAAGGTTTAGATTTTATAAAAATATTTATTGCATCTTACTTTGTAACCTGGTTAGCTACTTTGCGTGTAGTAGGTAGGAATCCGCTACTGATTGGTATTTTTACAAATATAGAATACGATATTTCCTCTTCCAAACCACGTTAAACGTTTGCAACACTAAATTTGGTTCAAAAAACGAGGCAAATATTACGCAAATTCTTAATATTATGGGCAGGATAAGCAATATTAAGTTAATTATAAGGACTATTGATATCTTTTCCTTTTAATTTCCAAATTTTTTATATATATTTTATTACTAGAGCGTTATAAGTTAATCTTCGCTAAGCTTCAGCTTCTTCCCAACTCGTGTAAAATCCAATCAAGTTATTTATGTCTCCAGACAGCGTATACCAATACCAGTACACAATTTTAAATTAATTCAGTAATGTCTGTTTGTCCCTCTGTCCATCTTCTTTAGCAGCTAATATCTGCCTGGAAGTTACTAAGAGGTATAGAACATTTCAAAATTCTATCACACTTATTTTGTCGTATTGAAAAGGTGGGAGAGAAGAGTGAGAGGAGGGTCTCAGCATTAGCACGTCACATAACATACATTAAAATTTGAATATAGTACACTTGACGAGAAAAAAAAACTGCTTTAGTCGGACTATATATATACTTTTTGATTCACGGTGCTACAATAAATATTAGATTCTTTAACAAAAATTTAAAGCTATTTTTTAATTTCGCTAAGTAATTAGTTTATTCATATCCTAAGAGTAAACATTAATTTACAAGTTTCCGGCGTTTTCCAAAATCCAATCACGTAGAGCAGATACATCAGCGTAGACACCGGGAAAGCCGTCCATGGCGCATCCTTGTCCCCAAGACACAACACCGACCAATTTACCTTCGGCGACGAAAGGACCGCCAGAATCTCCTTGGCAAGAATCCTTTTCTTTAGCATAACCACATACCATAGTCTCTTTAATTTTATCACCATAGGTGTAATTTTTAGAAGCACAGTCTTCGCGTGTCAAAAAATTGACTTCGACTTCCATCAAAGTGACGGAGAGATCACAAAACAGGTAACATTTAGTTCCCCAACCGGATACTACGGCAGGAGTGCCAGTCTTTGGTACTTGTTTAGCCAATTCGATATAACGTATCGTCGATGATTGCTTGACAGGTTCAGCTAACTTGAGAACGGCCACGTCATACATCATGTTATTGGGGTTGTATTTCTCATGATATTTCAAAGCCTTAACAGTAACCAATACTCCACCTTCATTATAATACGTAGAGCCTAAACGTACTTGCAGATCAGAAGGCTTAGCTCCTTGCAAACAATGGGCGGCTGTCACTACGATATCCTTGCTTATGATGCTACCGCCGCAGAAATGATTTCCTTTTCCAACTTTTTGGATTGACACCTGGTATGGGCGATCTTCTATCTTAGCCTCTACACCATTAACAATGCGACCTGCATCGTGGTCATTGCTTGCCGGACCCGCAAACACAGCACTTAGAGAAACGAGTACAAGAAAATAACGTAACATATTGAAAATTAGTTTTTGAATGATGTCCCAACTGTATTAAGGTCCGTATTTATATTGATTTATTGAACACTATATACGCATATTATCTATTGTGAAAAATATTATCTTGAACTGGTTTTTTCGCGAGCCATTCAGCTGATAAGCGCTGTGGTCAAAAATTTTCAATTACTTGTATTTTTATTTATTTATTTATTTATTTTTTTTTTGATAAACAATACCATATTAAGTGCGTACTCAATGCCTGTGGTGTGATTCGCTTTTACGATTTTATTTATTTACTTGTGTAATACCTTTTCTTAAATTGAACAAGATTTCAGAATATCATGCTATAACATTTGTTTACAAATAGTGTTGTTTTTTTTCTTTTTTTTATCAAAGCTATTATGAGCACACGCGACTTTAATTAATTGGAATCTTTTTACTAATTACAACTAAAAAAACATAAAAGAAAAGAAAACACGAAGCTTAGGTATATGGTGGGGATTATCGATATTTTTACTTTTTATTTTTTAATGATAGATTATTTGATTAACGGCTTATAAAATTCTTTCAAAATATTTGACAATTTTTAGTTATCTTAAAAATATGCGATAAAGACATTAATCGGAAATTACTTTCAATAAAATCTAAAAAGCATTTGAATTGCATTGAACTCACGCATTAAAGGTTTATTCTAAAGAAGAAGAAAAAAAGCAAACGAAAAAAAAATTAAAAAAATTTAAAAAAATTTTTACTTTTTTATTTTGTTAATAGCTGAAAAATTTGGATTTGTCGTATTGTTACGCTTAATTGTATTGATGATGACGTCATCCCGTTCGTTTTGAAATGAATGTATGCGAATAGGGCAGCAAAGATTATGGTACGTTATTAATAGCATAATCAAAGAACATTGAAAAATGCTCAGAAGATTACAAGTTGGCAGATAAGGATGACAAGGCATAAGAATGCATAATTGAGAGAAAAGGTATGTACGGCTAGACATCAAAATACTAAATCGTGAATTGAAATTACAGAATACAGAACGAATATTCTAATATCGGTGTAATGTGTGCAGCGTTACTGATTAAATAGAATGGTTTTACTTTACTAAATGAGTTGGCGCCAATTGTACAGTGTGCATACAAAGCTTATCTCTCTTTCATTAGTAACACTTTATTAGTTGGGAAAGAAAGTAAGGCTTAGCGACTAACTTGGGGAGTAGGAAATAAGTACATCTCCTCCAGAGAGTACTTGACCTTTTAATGATATGACGTTAGATCAGTTGACCATGTTTTTGTCGCGCTTGAAACGACCGGTCAGTCTTGGGCAACACACGTGGGGCCATGTGGTAAACTTACTCGTTGTAGCTAATATCAAAGTACTGCGAAACCTAAACGAGATGAACTTTAAGAAAAATGAATTATTTTTGTGGTTTAAAATCGTGTAAATATTTCTATTGCCTGTAAATACAGCTAATTCAGCTAAATAGTCACAAATACAAAGCACTTCCTCGGAACTTACAAATAGCGCAGAATTCACTCTTTAAAAATAAGACTTTGCGTAAAATTTGAAAGAACTGCAACCGGTCGTATGCTGCAATCGCAGTGGCGCTGGCAATATTTTTTTGACTAATCTAGGAAAACTTTATTAAAGGCGGTAAGCTAAGAGTAAAGTAAGCTAAGAGTATTGGTTGAAAAGAAATGTAGGAAAATTGCTGCACATAAAATCTCTCTCCGACAATTTATCCATGGCTTCCTTGTGCCATTTTCTTCCTGCTTGTTTCAGGACGAATAAAGGTTTCGTGCGCTTACTTATCTTTACGTGATTCTCTTACATAAGACGGGAGCAGCAATTTATGCTTTCGGCTTAACTTAGCAATAAACTGATTGTAGAGTAACACTACAGCGATGTGAATGTGACTGTGTAGCCGACGTTGGGCCTTCGGAAACACTCATTTAACGCAGCCTTAGGTTTTCAACCGAACTTTCTATGTTACAAATGCATGCTTGTATCCACTTAGATTTTTATTGTCATTGCTCCCCATCCTCAGACACTTTGCCTTTCCATAATTGCCAGTTCTGTTCGATGGATACATACTATTGTTTAGTAGCTTCACGCCAACGTTTAATACTCTCTCACCTTCCTTCTTTCAGTACGGTATTCTTCGACTCTATTCTTCTTCTTTCTTACTACATAAAAGATTGTCTATATTATTGACCAGTCATGGATAACTTGTTTTTAGCAAAGCTTTCATTGCAACGTCAAACTTCAGGTTGAACACGAGCTTTGGACTGGCGACATACGCCTATATTGTATACGAACCAATGTTTTTCTGGTATAGGGGTAGGATAGCTCACATTCACCTGTTTTTTTTATCCAAAGGAAACAGAGACATTATTAGAAGAACAGAAAGTACAGGAGTGATATTCACCCACGTGCTTGTCATTAAAAATGAAAATTTATTGAGAGCATTGAGTTTTGAATAAGTTCTTTATTTTTTTTTTAATTAAATTAACATCTATTTGCATACAAGTTAGAATGTGTTATACAATTTGAAAGTTTTATAATAAAAAAAAAAACTCATTACGCTGCTAAGTTCTTTTTAGACTTTACGAATTCCTCTGTACTGAGTATTTGATAAATATTAGCTCATCACGTATATGTCATTTATTTTTTTGGTATTGTAATCCAAACTTAGAAGTGTCTGCGCTTAGAAGTACATGCGCACATATAAAAGCACACGCCTAATCAAATAGAGTTTAGACGTTAAGCATTTTCTTACTTTAGCAATGAAATTTATTTCTATTCTGCTTCTAAGCATTATTGCTTCTCTATTTTTACGGCCAGAGATTGCATACGGGTTACCAAAGTCGGGTGGTAAGAAAACTAAGCCATCGGTGAAAAATCCCCATGTCAATGGAAAGCCACCAGGCAGTAGGATAACGGGAATTCCAAAGGATCTTAAAGAAAGGCAAAATTACGCGGAGCATGGATTCTCAAATGTATATTAAAATTCTTTCTTAAAATATTTCTTTAATAAAAAACAAAATAATGTAATATTTTCAAAAAAAAAAAAAAAATATTTCACTTTTTTTTTAAATAGTGATCATTAATTAAAGAATCGATGTTAATAAAAAAACATTACTCTTTTGAAAATCTTTCAAAATAAGGCGATTTAATTTTTTTTCCGGGGATTATGATAATTTATTAATAAAACCATTTTGTGATATTGCTGGCACTGCAGACATTCAAAACAAATCACAGTAAATTTTCTCTTTTCGGCTCTTCAATTAGCGCATTTCGAATGTTCCACAACTACTGATACCCATGAAAATTGCCGCAATTGCAATAACATAGAATTTATTTAAAACAAAGAACTCTTTCGTTTTCTATAAAATAAACATGAATGTATACATATGCAGTATTCTGTTAGGCTTACTTTGTAACCTTTGAATGCTTTATTATTTCTGATCTTCTTTTGCCAAAGTACCTTTTGATTGTCAAAAAAAGTAATGTTCTTAATTCGCTTGTTAGCGTACACTGATTATGAAAACAATGGTTTATATGATTGGTAATGTAACTCATATACAAATAAGTTACAGCGTAATATGCAACAATTGTATGTTGAAAAAATATGCAAAAATGACGTAGGCACACAGCGGTGGAGGATGAAATAACCAATTATTTCTTTCATTCAACATTTCAATGCAAAGTTGAAATTTAATACGTATTTAAAAAATGTCATTTCAATGCCAATTAACTCCTATCAACCGCATTAGGTAGTGATGACTATTGAGATAGGAATATTGCCAGATCTCTTTACGGCAGGAATACGCAGAACGCAGAGAAGAACAACTTAGAGACGTATGGAAAGCCAGTTAACTGTTACTTTTGAAGTTGGTATTATAGCCGGCACATTGGCGGTTGTAAATTATCCCTTTATCAAAAAAAAAAAAATGGGGCAAGTGAGAAATTTTTTTGGACGAAAATTCAAACAGACTCCCTTACACTTATATTCTGATCAATGACCTTTTCTCATTTTTCTGGTAATGGTTATTCCATCCCTACAGAACTTGTGGATTTACTGGGTAAAAATCTTAAACAAATGATTTTCAAAAACCCTCTTTCGAAATCAGCTTTGCGTCATGAAGAGAGTTCTGTAAACCGCAAAACAAATGGTAGTCGATATAGTAATAAATTTGATGTTCTTCTAGCCATCACTGAAGCATGGGAGGGGAACACTCAATTTTTCGCAACACCCAGAAGGATGCTTCAGAGATCCTATAAACTATATATATATATATATTCTTGGTCAGCATGAAATTTTGAATTGATTAAGAGATGTCTGTACGTCTGTATGGTGTGTGTTGTTGACACTCTCCCCATCGCAAAAATAAAGATATCGAGTTAAAATTTTGTAGCAAAATTGAAAGTTTTCGCACGCAGGTTGGTAATGAAAGTGGTCCAAATTCGTCAGAGCAGAAGGCCGTAGTGAAACGCAAACCGAATGCAACTCTGTTTTTCTAAACATTATCCACACTTTCTTTACGCAAAGCTCTAATATTTATTTGCCATGCCCACACAAAGTTAGATGAGTGGATTAATTTTTTCTTAAGATACCAGTGATATGGGTATCAAATAAAAGGACTCGAACAGTAGAAGGCGACAGGGTAAGTTTGTTAATTCTAAATTAATTATAGTGGACACCACGACTTGGTGGATTAATTGTTTCTTAATAATATCATCGATATGGGTATCAAATAAAAGGACTCGGACAGTAGAAGGCGTCAAGATAAGCGTTTTAACTCTAAATTAATGGATAGTGAATGTCGGGATATGGTGGATACATTTTTTTTTTAAATGCCATCCACATGGGTATCAAACAGAATTGCTTAGACAGTAAAATTCGAAAAGCTAAGTGTATTAAAAATACTGTTGAGTGAAGTAACAGAAGGACAGCTAAAGGACAAATGACAAAGTGCAGAGCGTTACCAGAATGTGCTAAGAAAGATTTACGACTTATTGTGAGAGAAACCACAAGCATCCCTATCTGTAGTATTTTACTTGACATGAGCGGTGATGACCGAACTGTGAAATTTACTTCGCTCGCATACGAAAAGTAAACCTAAATTTATCATCACCATATTATTGCTAATCATACGTTTAATTTTTCTATAATGCAATGAAATTGTGTATAATTTAAGTTTAATTTTTCGTCAATATCCTTGATAATGAATTCCTCTTTCTAGCCAACTTTTGATATAGATCCGGATGATCTAAATAATTTGTCTGCCTACTATGAAAATCAGTATGCACTGTAACGCTCTATTAGTTATTGCTTTGTTCTTTACCTTTGTAATCAAATAGATTGTGCATTGTTAATAAATTCTCTGCTAATATTGACAAAGTCAATATTTACACTTTTCAATATTCCGTTTGTTGAAGCAAGGAAAAGAAAACACAAAATATTTGCATTTACAACGTTTACATTAATGAGTTTACCTACAACATAGGTTTACAATTGAATTCCCGTGCGCTTCGCTTTGCTCTTGCTGATTTTTAAATTAAAAAAAAAAAAAGAAGCGAAAACTAGACAAAAAGATAGTTACTGTACTACCCCGATTTTTCAATTGGTAGGGCTTTTAGAAATTTTTATTACTAAGAAAAAAGTAAATCACGTTTATTTGCCTGTAAAATAATCTTAACGACTCATCATCCAAGCTCGATTCTTAATTATTTTCAAACCAAATTACATTTCATATCCGCTTCGGATAAAACTCTCTGTATTACCTAGGAAGCCATGAATGAACCATCATTAAATACTTTCCAATCAAGCAGGCCTATATTTTACCCTCTCATGCATAAGTTATGATTAAATAAACATACGCGCTTTCTCTAATAGGGAGTAAGAAAAAGTATAAATAATAGATAGACATATGGACGTGCAATAGTCATATTCAACCATCATTTTTTTAGAAATGAAATATATTTCTGTTATATTTCTATTAATTTTAACTGCACTATTTTTACTATCTACAATAAATGCAGAAGCTGTTGAAGAGGATGATTCATTACAGCAAATAAACGAAGACCACGATTCGAAGGATAAAAGCACTGATGGCGATGTAATCAACGAACAATTACTCAAGCGTTGCAAGAGACGGCCTGTACTTTGCAGTTGCCGACCTCGCAAAAACGGGAAACTTCCAAGATGGCGTAGAACTGTATTTCCGAAAAGGAATGAAAGGAAGCCTAAAAGGAGCGCTCATACACCTCTTTAAAAATTTCTTACCTAAGTCATTTTTAAATAAATACTATTGTTAGTATGTATCCCTTCGTGTTCATTCTAGATTATCGAAGCATATTGTAAGTATGTTCGTTGGTACGTAAGTTTCAAAAATACTAGCAAAGGAAAAGTGTAGATTTAATCATGTCTGTTTTTGGAGAAGAAATTGAGATTAGAACTTGACGCTTGGAGAGTTATTCCTTGAAAGGTCCCCTTAGTTAGTTTTATCTCGAAAAACTCAATAGCTGCCTGAACTGCGCAGGACGTTAAGCTATCTTTTTTATAATGTTTTCAATTTGCCCTAAAAATAAGCCACGGGTTTGCTATAAGAAACCCTAAGGCCTAAAGCCGGTATGTTATCAACATTTAATGCCGTATTAGCAAAAAGTTGCTTGTCTTCTTCGTATATTTTTCACAAAATTTTGCATCTTTGTGTTGACATGAAGTATAATGATCGCAAATTGCAGTTTGCATCTAAAGATGTGCTGAAGTGGAACGACCTTTGCAACATAGATAATTCGCAATGTGGACGACTTCACGAATTTCGGTGAGGTCAGTTGAAATGAAGACCACGTTTTCACCATACAGAAAATGTAGAAGCTCAGCGCTACGAAATCGCAATGAAATCTATAAGTTTACGTCTCTGTTTTTGTGCTCAAGTTTGTGGAAAGGAGCGTCATTTGTATGTTTTGCTTTGCGTTGAATCTGATTTATATTAAAACATATATTTATTATAAAATCAAATTGATATCATTTGGCGAAATCAATAAAAGTATTTTCAATGTGAATACACTAAACGGAAAGAGTGTTACAATAAGATTTCAAAGAAGGGAAGCAATTGGAGGATACTATATGAAGTATCCATTACCATTAGTTGGATGCGAGTGAAACTTTCGATTGCGATACTCTGCGATGATGAAGTAATGAAAAGGCCTTAATACTATCCAAGTTAGATAGGGCTAGAGGATGTCGGTCAAAAGTATTATATAGAGAGAAGGCAAAAGAGACAACCAAGGGAGTCCGGAAAACATTTGAGGTTCGCGCCTTTGCTAAATTATGATTGTCCTCAAAGTAAAAGAAAGCATAACATAACGATAAGTGTTCATCCGCCTGAATGATTGGCTAAGCGACGGATTTCGACTAACAGCTCAGTGGTTGTGGGTATAAAACTCAAGTGCGGTAGTGTTTTCCGTAAAGTTGGATAAGCCGTAGACTTTAGTCGTTTAGAATCTACTTGTGGGCTTAAATTAGTAATAATAACAATAAAGGTTGAAAGATTTTAGAAAACATGCACATATATAAAAGGATTAAATCTTGTCTAAATATTGTCAGAACAGCACCATAAAAATAAGTTATTTGTGCTAACTGTGCTGCAATTTGTGCGCATAAAGTTTACAAAGATTTTCCGTATTACGTAAAGGATTCCATAAGCCACCAGAAAACCTGCAAATTAATTTTGTTGCAGTCTTATCCTTGTATCGTCTTTTATCTCAATTATCTTAACAAAGGCTTGACGCGATAAAAAAAAGGGGCCCTAAGTTCCCAGCAGTAGAAGTTTATGTATACAAAATACTTTGTATTGTTAATAAATAAAAAATTGTTCCTATTGGCTCACTCTTTTCTTTTGCGCACTACAACATTTGCATATTCATATTTTATGTTAAAACTAAAAAAAAAGTTTTTAATTTGTCTTCTTCTTTGTGCTTTTTAACGAACTTTTTCAAATTTGTTAACAATTGATATAATTTCTTGTTAACAGTCAATACGTATTAAGTACCAGGAAGAGTAAACTAGCAATAATTAATTCCCGTTAAGAATTCTTCTGGAAAAAAGGAATACACTCTTAGTGAACACTACCGGAAAACTAGTCTTACATTTATTTTCAATAACTCATATAATTGCTATCATTGCTGTACAAAATCGAAGTTATATTTTTGTGACTATATCTCTATCTGATTTGCCTCACAACTGTAAACTTATATCAAAAAAGAATTATATCGTTTCACATTAAAAAAAATTTATTTAAAGGAAGAAATTTTAACAATTAATGGTTTCGCTTCGGTGGCGGTGGTGGTATTGCATCTCTTAAATCGATATCTTTTACAGGATCACTAAAGTTCGGATCAAAATTACTCCCTGGATTAACGGTTGTTGGTAAACCTTTTGGAAGATCAGGACGTAAAGCGTCCTGTAAATCAAACTCCTTCGGTATCGGTGAAGCAATGGTGCCAACAACAATTACAAGTAGAAAGATAAAATACCTCATACTGTTACCAGTGTTATTATAAGCAACTCTTAGAAACTTTAAGGAAAACTGACGAATAATTCACGTTCTTAGAAGCATTTATAACTCGAAAAATTAATAAAAGAATAAGAAGGGTGTGTGTTCCTCAAGAAAGACATTTTGACAGACATGGTTTTTAGACATAACGTTAATGCCATTGTTTATGCGTGAATAATATTAAAACAATATTTATTTTATTCATATCTTCTGCTGACAATAGTAACCTTTTCAACGATATGTAAGACGTGTTACATATGTATGAATGTTTGTTAGTCAAAAGTTTAAATAATATTAGTCACAAAGTTGTTCTGTTTCTTGCATTAAATGCTCAACGTCTTCATTCAAATAAATATCTCGGTCAGTATGTCAATGCGAACGTCAAGCGTCAAAAACTGATGATTCGTTTAAAGCATCAACTAGAAAATAATGAGTTTATTGCCTTCTTTCAAGATGCGTACGTAGTATTCATACACTTAAGTTAGCCTTAAATATTAAGAGTAATTGGTTCAAACCTTTCGAAAAGCGTATAGATTGCGAATGCAATTAAAATGAAAGTGTGTGGAATTATAAAACTTGAAGAGGTTTTTTTCAGTTTCGATTTCAATCAAATCTTGTCTTACCGGAACGAGAACTTTTCTGTACTTATATTACTAGCTACTTAGCTCACATCTGCGTCAAATTTCAAGCCAAAAATCATAGTGATTGCTGGCTTACTGATACCATTTTTAAAATTTCGGTAAAAAAAAAGTCAGCTGCTATTAATCACGTGTAGGGTGTTATAAAAATCGAAAAAATAAATTCACTTCATCTAAAAAAGTGTATATTTGCCTTTGCCCGGAATTATGATAAACATTTGCCTTTTTAATTTCGCATCGTTTTCATGAATATTGAATAAAAAATATAAATAGTTTTGCTTTAATAGGAACGTGTTTCAAGCCAATATTTCTATAAGTCACGGCTGACCTTTTTACTGGATTCCATCCAGGTTGAAAAGATCGTAATGCAATTGTAATGCAATGCGCCCCAGCACTTTGCCGTCTTTCGCGACGTCGTAACTGAATCGTGTTCCGCCACCAATATATGCTTGCATCGTTGCATGCACTTTTTACTGAAGGTTGTGTCTAACTTTCTGCGTCGCTTGATGCCTGTAGCAGCCAAAATAGTTCATTTAAGAAATGTATGCGAAGAAGAAAAATGGAGAACTGCCACAATATAAATTATTTACTATCATTTAGAATTCAAAGGTGAAATTAACGGTTTATAGTCGTTTTTTTTCAGATTCGTACCAAAATTTATATTTGGGCTCCATATTGCTTAACATATCACGATGGAAAGATACGCAGTTGCAGAGCAGGGAGAAATTGTTAAAATTTGTTACATTCGCGTTACATTTCGTGGTTTGTGTGAAATTTACGAATAATTTACATCAAATGATAATGAGGCAGAGAGCTCACTTTTTATTGCATGAATTAGATGATTTCAAGAAGATGCCTGATCGACTTTATGCCAAGGCAAGAATAAAGTTTTTCCTTACAGTGTTTTTGGAACAGACTTCAGTAAGGCTTTTCATAGAACAAATCATAGTTTATTATTATAAAAACTTGGTCAATTTGGATTTCGACTATATTTGAGCAAACGGTAGAGAATTTTTATATGTTGCTTTAAAAAGTTGTTGGAGTCTAAAACAAGAGGTAATTAAGAACTGAATATAATTAAGAACACAGATTTAAGAAATATTTGCTAACGTCTGCAGTGCAGTCAAAGTGACCGATAGACTTTTTTTTTCTTCAATTAATGATGACGTGAAATCTACAATAGCTAACATGAAACATTGCACGGCAGAGATCATAGAGAATTTTGCTTAGATACTGTTAGAATCTACTACGAAGAATACCATTTCTGCTATCAATTCATTTGTCATTCATAGAAGAAGACTACTACCTATAATACCAAATCTACTATGCCATGAATGATTTTGAGCTTGGTCTACTATCGTAGCGGATCTCTATTATCTTCATCTAGGATTAGAACCGTCGTTTTCTTTTCAGCTTTTCCTTTCTTCTCTCCTAGTTTGCTTATTTTTTTTTATTTTTAATTTAATAATTCTTCCTCTTTTTAACACTATTGAAAATATTTTGTGATTGTAGTTAAGCCTTTTTTAAAGAAATAAGTAAACAAATGCATATATGTAATAAGATAACATGTTCCACATTAACAGATAAAAAGTGCGGTAACCGTTGCAAAACCTACTAGGGATTACCAGGTTAATGTAAAATAATTTGCCGTTTAAGTGCAAAAAATTCCACATGAAATATGAGCGCAAACTAATTACAAAAATTACCTAAATTGTTGAAAATTTTTAATTCCTCAACAGCTCAAATTTCATAATAAGCGTTACAAAATTAGAAAATTACGCAACTTACTTTTGTTATTACCACGTTTATTTACTTCGACTTTGCCAAAGATAGTGTAATAAAAGCAATTATGGCAAACCGTTAAATATGCAAGCATAGGCGTAGGCAACATATTGCAACACAGAATGTGTTTCCTAAATGTAGGCAATATTCTTTATTAAGAAAAAGACAGGTAGGAACACTATAGTCGAACAAGGCTGACCATTAGATATATGCTATCTAACAACACACCCAAAATTACACGTTATTTTCATTCAGAGCCATATTTTTCATGAAAACCTGCATTTTGGAGGATGACCAAAACACCTTATAATGTGATCCAAATTTGACAAACTTGATTTGCTTCCCAAAATATTTACTATTTCTTAGTTTTCGTCAAAGAACTAGAAATGACACATTCTCTCCGTAGAAGGTCTTGTTTGTTACGATAATCCACATTTTTATAGAACTCTTAAGTTTCTACTACCTTAGGAACTTGTCTTCAGAACGAAACCTATGCACTCTTCTTTATGTACTTTACTACTTGATTTTCATTTGACTTGGAAGCTGCGCATGAGTTTGTCCATAGCTGGGCCTTTTTCTCTAACTTTTTTACCAACACTACCATAGCCTCTTTTATTCTAACCACAGCAATGCATACAAAGTAAAAATATATGTGTATATAAAAGTGGCTACGGACGATTCATCTCCAGAGGTAAATTGACGAGAAACTAATTGCATTTATCCTAAATTAATTCGATTAAAAAGCACTTCATGCAACCACTTATGTCAACGTTTACCAATTTTTCACGATGTTCATTACCAGGGAGCGGTTTGAACAAAAATCAGTACTGAACATCAATGTCTTCGTCGCCCATAATCTTTTTACAATCCTTTCACCATGTTTTTGGCGTACTTTAAGATATTCTGAATAGGCTGCGCCAACACGCCAGAACAAGAAAATAGACTTTTTTTTTAGTTTCGCATCAATATTATTCTTTTTTATGCATTTATTTTCTTCGAACTTTACAAATTCGGTACGAACTGATCTTAATCAATTCTTCTTCTGGTACTAAATTAAAGCCTTATGCCAGGAATTTCATGCAAAGGTGTGCCACCAATTTCTTCGCTGCTATCCCCGTATTCGTCATAATCTATGGGTGCACCTGGTTCACCAGGTGCGGCAGCTATCAGATAAATAATGCTGAGCAAGAAAAATAGTACAGTGAAAAACTTCATGTTGATTAAAAGCAACTTTATGAATTAAACGTATGAGTTCCGAGGTATATATAGGAGGGAAATTGCGTTCTTTTTTTTTTAATGTAAACAAATTTGAAAACACTACTTGCAATAAATATTTGTTGAGAGCACAAAAATTGACAGTTTATCATGAGTTCATTTCCGATGAATTTCACAAATTTTTGTTAGCATAGCAGCACTTGTTTAAATATTATTTTAATATTACTATTATTATTATTTACCATCTCCGCTTTCATTATTTGTGACTAACACTAAGCTTTTCAGCATACAGGTAAGTAGTGCATATTTAGTTGGTTGTTGTCCATGATTAAAATTTGTTAACATTTTTTAGGAGACTTATCCTGTTTTCCTTTAAAAGCTTATAGATTTTCGAGCTTCCAATGCTAGAATGATGGAAAAGGATATACCCGCAAGGATTTGAAAGCTTCTTGCTTACAGTAAGTTTAGCATAAAATTTTACATGTATTTACCTATAAATGTTAAGTATAATGTTCAGTTTTAACTTTTAGAATATGACCGCAAGTTATTAGATTTACGTCTGAGGACTTCATCGCAATCTCATGTGACAAAGTTACCTATTTTGATTATTCGTTTTACTAGTGTTACTTTGATATAAACAACTTTTTTAAACCTTTCTCACAATCGCAATTCTTCAGACAATGACATTCAAAAAACTCTTCTTCACCGAAATGGTTTACTATTATTATTAATTGTGTGGGCAAACGCTACCGCGACCTAAAATCCCCCTCTTTGGATCAGATCACCATACCCTGTCCGGCGTTGTAAAATGCTCGTCAAACACATGGTGTCTGATTCTGCAGATGGCCTCACCTTCACTTACAATATGATGGGACGTATCATTCGTCCCTCGGAAGAAACTGCATGAATCCGTATCGGACATACCCGTGTTTTTCAGGAAATTATTACCCGTGTAGAAACCAGTGACTAAGCGTAAGTCGCTTCTTCTTAGTTGCAATAGTTTATGTGCCGTAAGGAAAGATCTTATGAATTTTTTGCCCGCCGTTATTCTACGCATTACTTCCAAGGACAATACGATTTTTCTTGTTCCCATTGCGATTGCAGCCTTTTATATGGCTTCTTGGTACGCCACCGAAAGAATCGGGACCTATGACGGTCCCTCACGCTTCCCCACGCTCCCCTGTTGGTTAGGCAGGCGGCCCTATCCTTGCTCTGAGCACCCCAATAGCCATATTAGGGGCACACCATTGTTATCGCTCGCTTCTTTATGGACTTTAAAGCGGCTTGACTGTCGAAGTAAAGGTAGATCCCCTCTCTCCCGCACTGCCTTCTTAAGCACTCAGAGGTACATGCGGTGATTGTGTAGACTTCCACCGAATTAGTTTAATTGAAGTCTAAATTAATTTAGCCCCTGCACTTTAGAAATTTTGGCGAGATAATTGCATGGAACTTTGCAAAGATTTAGTGAATACTATGGCGACCATTTGTGAGATTATAGTTGGCATATAAAATTATGCTCCAAAAGTATAGCTATTTCTATGGAAAATAAAAGCAATATTGCACCTAAGGGCCAATGCAGTAGAATTATTGTAAAAATGCAGAAAGAAATTAAAATTTCAGCCTGCCGTCACCTCTCAGACCTGATGTATGTAAAAATCTCAACGAGTTTGCCCAATTGTCGAAAAGTCTTGCAACATTGTTCCAGATGTTTTTGTCAAGATTATTAGTCAAAATTTAGATTGTTTTCTACTGCAGTCTATAAATTATCGACAAGATTAGATTAAAGCTTTCTAAGGGTTTTTGTTTAAATACTTCACATTAAGGAATCCTACTGAAACTTGATAGAGTTCTTGAAGAGGGTTGCTTTAAATATTACAAATCTGCAAATATATATTCCATCTTTTTTTTAGCAAATGCGATGAATGATCCTGATTAGCTATATATAAAATCTGTTCGAATATACAAGGACGTCCAATGATTTTGCAAAAGTTTAATTTAATAATGCATAAAGACAAGGATAAAAACTTTAAAGAACGATTGAAATAATAAAGAAAAAGAAATAGCGTTGAGAATATAGTCATTTATGTGTATATAAATCCCAACAATCATATATGTTTGACCTCGATATGCCGTCGCAGGGATTGAAATTTTATGGGGATATAGCTTGAGTTTGCCTAAAATGATGGAGATCGTCCCTTTCCCTAGAGTGCGTTGCGTAACGCTTTGTATTCAACCCGTGCAGGCGTCGACATTAAACCCCAGATGTGCTTACCACGTCTACTAAGACCACAATTCAATGCTTTAAACGTCTTGGAAACTCTTAAATTCTGTTTTCTCTTTCCCAGGTATATTTGAATTTCATCATCATGCTGACTGTTTAGAGAGATAAAGAACGCAATTATAAAAAAACTAATATGTTGTTTGCGATCAAAAATGAATTAATTGAATAAATTGTACAAGTGTGGCGAACTTAAAAGACAGCAAATAAACGTAGGTAATGGAAGTACATATATATAAAGAAGACGATCCTTATCTATTTAAATTCACTCTCAAAATTCTTAAAGTCTCACTATTTGTAAAATTCGCTGATAACAAATTTCTGATTATTTTGATGTGAATACATTAAGTAGAAGACTATTCGACACTAAACACCAGCTGTACAACATAGTACATCTAGTCGTTTGTCTAAAGTTTATTGAAAACAATTTTATTCATTCTTGTGTTTCAATGAATAAACATTTGAATGTTTAAAATATATTTTAGCGCTGTCTGCCTAGCGTCACTACAAAGTAGCGACTCTATAAGCATTTCAGTTGCAACAAAAGTGATGTAAGAGAAGAACTTCATTTCAACACTAACAGCTATTCAACTGCAACTGGACGGATATGTGAATCATCCTGAAATCTGGCAGTAAGTCCTTTGAACGCGACTTTCAAGGAATGGTTTTATGTGGTATGGCCCAGCTCATATAAACATTTGACAATTTGTGATGGGAGACAATTCAGACTTACTTGGACGATCGAAAAATGTGAAAACGACTAAATCTGTTCATCAAAATATCAACGCAAAATCAACCGCTGAAAGAATTAAGCAAGGTGCAATACCAGTACGTCAGCAAAGAATCTCAAATATTCTGTTTATTTAATAACACATAAGATATTAAGATCAGACTTTACATGTTAAATATCATAGGGTTTCTACTCGGTGGAAAGATGTTACGCAAACCAAAACTTAAGCACAGAGGGATCGAAGGCCGAGCAAATTCTTTGTTAAATAGCTTAACGATAGAGGGATAAGATTAATGTAAAGGATATTTGCGGATATAATCGCATTACTAGGAAGTCAGAATTACTACTCTGGCATACAACTACCAGACGAATGGTACGGTCAACACATTCCTTTGGCAATTAAAAATGACAATTTAGTAAATGATCGACCTGAGAATAGGTACGAGGCTCTGCCAATAACCTTGTTAAGTCTCAGGTATGCTTTTAAGGAGGGTTTGAATTGCCACGCTCAGGCAAATGATTTGCGGACAAGATGTGCGACTACCCGATGATATTATCATTCGAAGTGCAAGCGAATAGTCCACCACTTTCTGGGTAAAGTGAGAAAGAATTTCGAAAATGGTTTGGGCAAATCTGTCTCACCATAGGCATGCCAACCGAGGGATACATGTTTCGAAGGAGCTCACTAGGTGCAAGTACCTGTTTATGCGAGTGGAAACGATGAGTGTAGAATGCTTATGGAAGACTATATAAAGTAGTCGAAAAGGACAAGAAATTTTTCGAATTTGATATTGATAGTAGGGGCGAGAACCCTATCAATTGACAGGCTTAAGCCGATATTGATAGAGACTACAGGCAATGGGTCTCATAATGCTTAGTGTAGCCGTGAAAGCGGAAAGGCAGTAACATTTAATTTATTAAGTATTAGAATTCAAGGGAGACAGTGCTGTAGGTACACTACGTTGTTTCTAGTCTATAAGATTTAATTTCAGTGTAACATAGCACACCTAGTCATCTTCTTTTTTGTTTATTTGAGGTTTACTGATAAGTTCTATTCATATTTGCGTTTTATGCATTAATGCATAAATGCTCTCTCGAGCAAGGACCTTTTCCTTTAACATAATGTAGACCTTAATGTGTAAAATGAACCTACTAACTAGCTACCGACTGATAATAATGATCTTCGAGGTGCTCTCAAAACTAAGACAAACCGTTGACGGGTTTACTTGACGCGGATAGTTCGTTAGTACTTAGGTTCCAGGTTAAACGTAAGGCTTTCCTGGTATGAAAGTTGTCAAACGTCTGAAAACCCCTTAGAAAAGGATAGTATTGTTTAGAGTCTCTTTTTTTAAAAAAAAAAGCCTACTGGGGTCCCTTTTAATGGACCTGTAAGCGGCCTGAGAACTTTTTTTCCCTTAGATTATCACAACATCGGATTAACTATCGACTCTGTTCACCTTTTTGGATTATATTTAAAAGTGCGTATCATCTCGTTTCAATTTCGGGCATTGTAGAAGGTGCAAAGAGAATACTTTTTATTTGTTAACCTCATGCAGGGATTTGGACAAATGTTTGGGAATATCGATGAATTGTGTATGTATGGAATACCTTCCAACCTTGAAAGATTTTGTTCGCCTTTCCAAACACTTAGTTAAGTTCTTGCATAAGTTTGGTGCCGATTCGGGTTTCCTAGTGGATGCGTGTCCATTCTTTTGTCCAATTGGGTATTAGTGACCTCTCATACAGATCCGCCTTAATATATTTATTTTCATCGTTTGCCTCGAATATATTTAATGTTTTTTTTGGTAACTTTTTTTTTTTTTTGAAAGAAAATTTGTAGTATTTTTCGAAATAAACTCCAAGTCGAACATTATATTGATTTATTATTATCTTATTGACTATTTTCCCAAATTTCTACAATCACTTTATGGCTTCATAAAAATTTCACTACTATCGTATTACTTACTAAATTTACTATACTATACTACCCCTATTGTGCTTATTATATACTTATGCTTACTAATACAAATGCATTACTATTTTATTTATAATATATTTCGCTAGTTTATGAAGTAATATTGTGGCTGCAGTTTAGTTAATCAAAAAAATAAATATTGATCTAAAGCTTGATAAAAATATTACATTTCACATTAAATAAAAAATTAATTATTTTCAAAATAGCCTTCAGCACGTAGCTCGCCTTTTTGTTTACAACATGAAGTTTGCATACATGATTATTATAATGCAAAATTTTTATTAAACCCAATTATTTGTGCATAACAACTTTTGCTAATAATCTTGTGTATGGCTTAACAGTCAAAAGAAGCAGCTTACTAGACATCATAAATTTTGACTAGATTTCTGCGATGCAGTCTCACATCTTCTATTTAAAATTACGTCCGAGCTACTCTTCTTGGGCCCTATATTGTTGCTGTTACATCATGTACTTCTTAAGAGTAGTACATCGAAAGGCAAGTGAAAATAATGGCGGGGAGAGGAACCAAAACGTAAATTAACGTCATCCACATTTAGTTTTCGGTGCCTGCACAAAACATTTTTGCATTCTTTAATCTATCGATTTGTTCATCATACCCGCTTTTAAGTTTTTTCATGGGCCAATATCAATTTTCGAGACCAATGTGTGCAGCATAGGGTTTAACGAAGATGGCGCCTAGGTGGACGGTGGACATATATGATATATATGTTTACATCGATGAAGAATCTTCTTCTATACCGATCACCATCATCCTTAAAAGGATAACAAAGGAAAAGAACTAAATTTTCATCCTCTACAATATGGAGTCAGCGCGGCTGATTTTTTCTCTTTTCAAAATAAAAGTTTCTTATATAAGCGTGTGGGCGTTGTACTTGTGTCCTTTGAAAAGCATAGATCGCCTCCAAATTCTTTTGCAAGCTGTGTCATCATTTTCACTAACAGGGACAATATCTCCTGCAGATACTACAACAGACGGACAGATGGACAAACGAGCATGCTTAAACTGATTTAGAATTTGATGATGGTCCACAATATATATACTTCGTGGGGTTTCTGATGCTTTCTTCTGGGAGTTGCAAACTTTTTCACAACATGAATGTACACCTCATCCTTCAATGATAGCCACGCCACTTGACATAACACAGTTGTTGGTGGTCGCAAAAGGTGGTCCGATCAGAAACATTTTCAATAGTGGCCACCCTTCATCTAAAACACATCAGTACATACCAAATTCTTTCAAAATGTCTCAAAAATTGAGACGTTTAGGTTCAACACAAGACGGACAGACCAGCTTGGAGATATAATAAAATATTGCTGTACCTTAATTCTTTCTGGGTGTTGTATATATGCCCCGTATCACAAAAGATGAAGAGTATAGCAAGTGTAGACAAAAACATGTCAAAATAGATCAGTGGTTCTGTACGGACTTAGCACTTATTTGTTTCTAACTTCGCGGTATTATATTTATTGTTATGTTATGATGAAAATGTAATATCACACATGTCGGCTTTCTAAGTAAATGTTTGCTTACTATAAGTTGCTGCAAGACTAAATTCGTCAGGGCAATTTATCTCGAGCCTCGGGTAGTTTTCGGGTCGAACTACTACTTAGATGTAACTGAAAGATATCGTTCAGCTATCTACTAAATAGTTAAACAGCTGGTGGAACCAATCATATGGTTGGAAAAATGAAGCAGGAAAAATTTTGATAACATGTGTATGTGCAAAGGTGTGTATTTAAAAAAAAAAGAAGATAGATTCTCCGATTGTGAATTTGCGGATATATTAGTATTATGTTGATATAATACAAATATATATTATATTGCATTATAGTATATATAATACTATATATATACTATATATATACTTTACGATTTCTCTATACGTTTGCAAATAATTTTATGACATTTTCATAATGAGCAAACAAGTCAATCGCCATATGTAAAATATCAGTCACAATAATCTAAGCAAACTATGGATCTGTGAGTCAACTGAAAACGGCCATAGGAGACATGCTTAAGTGGATCGGTATAACAAACAGTTAGTTCCATACTACAGCTGGTCTAAGATATGGTATAATGAATTCTTTCATAAAAATAATTTTCACCATTTTTCTTAACAATTTCTATATATTTACATAGAAAAAAAGTCTTAAGCAACTTTTCCAAAAAGTTTTCTTTTCAATATTAATTATGAATTTTTTAAAAATGATAGCGCGCGAAGTTTTATTTATTGCGGCAAAATGTTTACAAGACATAAAGAGAACTTAAAAGTTAAGCAATAACTAAAGAGTAAGAAATTTCAAAAAATTCCCAGAATTTTCCCCCTATTTGGGATAAAATAGTTAAGAAGAAAAGTAAAAGTTTTTTGTGCAAGAATAGAAACCTATTGCGAGGAAGTGAAACAAAAAAACGAAAAAAGAAAATTTTATAAAAGGTATGCCATTAAGCAACAACAAATATATGAGCAATAAAAATGATGGGAAAAAGTCTTTTAACGAGATTTATTGCAATTACAAGTTTCAATTAGTTTTTTAATCGAATGAAACAAAGGAATATATTGAAGATATGATTAAAACGAATGAATGTTTTTGGGCATCTAATTACTAAATGTGATAACAATCAGTGCGATGCTTTTTTACTTTTTTATAAACAATTGGTATTTTATTACTGTTATGCATAACATCTTTCTTGTGTTGTTTTTGTGAGCGACAAAAAAAATTCTAGAAAAATTTTAGAGAGAACTTCGAAAAAAAAGGGCATGTTTACCGAAATCAAAATTCCCGGAATGAGTCTCAAAATGGAACTTGGTACACAGTCTACCTCGCAATGCGCAGAGTGTAGAAACTAAATATCATCACTTTGCGTCCGGAAACAAGAAAATAACAAAAATAAGTAAATGCCAACAAATGTAAATATGACAAACGAGAAAATGTTCTTTGGTACAATAACGTATAAATAAAGCTGCTTAAGTATTTACAAGTAAGACGCTGCAAAGTTAGAAAAACGTATAAGTAAACAAAAAAAAACAACAAGTACAGAAAACAAAGGAAAGAAAAAAAAAATCCATCGAAGAAGGAAGATGACAGAGATAGATGATAACGAAATTTTATAATTTTGTTTTTGCGTTCAGTTGCTTTCTAAAGTTTTTTCCTTTCTTCTTTGCAATTTATAAATCTTTTTTGCTTTCAGTTCTCCTAACTATTTTAATCAGCTAATTTTGATCCTATTAAATTAAGTTGGCATGAAATTACAATCAATCACAACGTTTGATATAAGCAATCACACATAATCTCTGCCTACAGACAATTAAATGTTTAATTCAATTATATTGATGTATGCTTATTTCTACATACACACACACACACACACACACACACACACACACACACACACACACACACACACACACACACACACACACACACACACACACACACGCGCGCGTACACATAGACGCGCTCGTATTAGTTTACATATAAGACACTCAATTAACACTTCAAGTCTATCGGAATGTCGGAGATTGAAGGGGATGGGTGTTGTTGGTGGTGCTAGGCTCCTCCCATTCGCTATGCCCCATATCAAGCAATTATTCGCACTCACTGTAAACACAAGTGATATACGTATGTAGAAAATAAGTACCTATTTGTATAACAATGGCATAGAAATACACGTGCATATATATATATATATGCGAGCATGGGGATAAATAATCATTGAACTCAATATGCCAGTCAATTGAATTGAATGCTTGTGTATCAATGAATGACTGCAAAGTGTGAAAAGGAGAAATAAGAATGTAGACTAATTGCTCGTGCGAAAGGAGGTACTGAGTTGACGTGTTAAAATATTCGAATAAATAATAATAATATTAATTTATAAAATTAATAATAATAATAATAATCAGCTATTAATAGCGAGACCTGTACTCCTTTGGAGTAGTACAATCGAGTAGCGCTGATTTAGATGAAGCAAACAGAGAATTAAAGACCATCATGTGCAAGTACAACTTACCCTACCCATGCAGTGCTAAAGAGCGAATTAACATACACTGCCGAAGTGCCGGTTGTGGAACAACAAAATTACCGAGACTACATAAATGCACAGGTTAAAAACTTATTCTCTATCACACAAATTATGGTGAAAACATGTAAACATTGTACGCCATAAAATTTCAGAAACAAAAGCTATGGGATGCCAAGCAACCTATTAACCATAAAATATAGACATGGAGACGGAGAAGATACAGTAAATCTATAAGGTACATAGCGATTAATAAGTGGGAAATTGTTATTTGAGACGGATACAAGATAAGGCAATATCCACACAAAGTTACCAAAGGCGTCTAATGACACAAGAAATGACAACACGCTTTCGCCGAAAATGCGGAAGAGATATAGAAACAATAGTTCATATTATTGTTGTACGCACAATATTAGCCAAAAGAGATTATCAAAACGGACAGAACCAAGTGTGCAAGATAGTGCATCAAAAATTGACTTAAAGGTACGATATGCAAATATCGTAAATCCTACATTTTAAGTACCATCACAGCGGCAATAATAGAAAAAGAGGAAGCTACGACGTAGTGAGTGGGAGCAAGTGAAAACTGGAATAGACAATTGCTTATCTTTTAACGAAGAAGAGCACAGAACTGTGGCCAGGTGCTTACAAATCATTCGATGCGAATTTTTCTGGTCTTTCTCGGAATTCCATGAAGTACAGTAAATGCTAAGGATAAGGAAAGAAACTTTTCCCAAGCTGGTTTTCTATAAATTACCGGCCATTCTGCTAGAAGACTTAAAAACGCTGTATCCCATTCTGTTTTCTTGCAAGTATAATGCAACCCTCAACTAATATTGGAACCAATTGATAGGTTAGATGAAAAACAGAAACAGCTAAATGTCAGTGCATTCAAATTAAAAAGAAAAAAGGAAAAAACGAAAATTAAATAAACAGCTGTTGAAATATTGTTGTACATACATCTTTAAATGCATATACCGATGCTGAGTCTTTATGGTGCCTATGCACTAATGAAAGTGCATTGTGCAATAATATCAGGCGTGTAAAAATATCAGAAACGCCTATACATAGAATAATTTAACAATGTAAACATATCAATCGCGCGTCGCTCTGTAATGAGGAATGTATTGAGATGTAATTATCAGTTGCTAAATGAGTTTTACGCTATCCTCATGCTTCAATGGTTTGCATAGATAGTCAGTGAGACAACCTCTCGGTCAGTTAGCGAGCCAATTGTTAGAAATTTACTATTGTTTTTCCCTTCGTATTAGATCATGATGATAGATGGTAGCAGGTAACTAGTTTGTGGTTTAAATAACACTCATATGTATGTGTGTATGTATGTATGTATATAAGCGTATGCAATTTTAATATCCTGCTTACTGCCTCTTGATTTCTCCAGCGTGCACACTCGTCGATGCGATATGAATGATGATTTTGAAGCAAACCGAATTCCGCACTGGCCTAATTAACCTGTTGCTGCTGACCCAGTTAATGTTAATGACGAGCAACTGAAAATAAAAAAAAAGAATACCTAATCCACAGGAACATCAATAATAATAGTAAGAATAATAAGCAAAGCAAAAGTGTTACTTTAGAGAAACGTATACCGATCTTATTGTGCTATTAATTAATGCAACCGTTAAAGAGAATTTTCCTTTTTGTATTCATTAGTTACTTGTGCGTCTAATATAATTCTAACTGACTTACAGTGGAAGTGATGATGTCAAGCTACAAAGCCAATTCAAGTCTTGCCACTCTCTGCATTGTGATTTTCTATTGCTTTTTTTCCTTTACACTTTCTTCAAGAGCTTCGTTCTTTTTTTTTTGTGCTGTTGAACTTGCTACTTGTGTGTATATTTTTATCATTTTTCCCATTTACTATTCATATCATATTTGTGCGTTTGTCCTAATGATGCCAATCCGAAACCTTTACAAGAAAGTAAACACATTATGACTTAAGGGCCATCATTATATTACATGGGCTCCTTTCGGTGCCTGGCAGAGGGATATGGAAAATATGTTTTATCATTTAAAGAAACTCAACGGAAAGAAAGATTGTATGGAAGGAAGTATGTATTAGAACACAGACTCACAAAGTAGATTAAAATCAAACGAGAATTACGAACTTAAGAAAGAGACAGAACTTGAATTTTTGTTTTACGCTATTCACATAAATTATGTAATGTTTACGATAAGTTCATGTCATGCAATCTGATTTTTATATATGTGGCATGTCACATGTGAATGCGGGCAGACTGCTTTGGGCTCATCTATGGGATCATAAGTAAGTAGTAGGTACGAGTATAGCTAGCAAAGTACCAGCAGCAGGATGTACGATCTTCTTGTATGATATTCATCCATTTGAAGAAAAATTCGTGTTGTGGTCATTTCGACGTTTTAGATAATCTCTTCCTCAAATTTTTTTAAATGGAATCATAATAAGATTTTCCTGGAGAAATAAATTTATTATCATATCACTGCAGCATTTGTATACATTCCTTTTCAATTGTATCACTCATATCAGACGTGTACATACAATTTTGATAAGTATAACCTCTCAAGTCGTTCTAGTATCTAGTTCGTTTGTCGGATGGCGTTGTTTGTCACAGCAAATTGGGTAGAGGATTAAAAATTGACGTATATTGGTTGAATAACAAATGGTTGCGGAAGATAAAACGAGTTTTTGAAATCTACCTCTTGAAGGCTGAGTTACCGATCTGTGATTGTTCACAGTAGATCTAAATCGTTTCATAGCGATGCTCACAGTGTCTGCAAATATATATTCAAAATTTTAATATCCACCGCCAGATTATCTAAAAAATCAGTGCATGATGCCGAACGATCAGTCGACACACTCTCCCACAAGTAACAAAATACCACTTTTGTACCTACCACTGAAGGATTGGAGCATACTCATTTTGTCATAAGCTTTGCTAGGGATGCTTCAGAAACCCTATAAAGTGTATATATTTTTGAACAGCGTTAAATTTTGAATCCGAATTGTGGAAGATCTGGCTATGTCTGTCGGGCCGCGTGCATTGACACTCGTGTTATTGACACTTTCTTGGACTTTAAATTTGCGAAAAACGAATATTTTGAATGTGTCTGAATGTTCTCGCATGAACGTTGATATTGACCGCTGAACCGATCAATGGATACCGTAACAGTAACACAAAAATCGGAAACCATCTCTGTTTTACTAAGCAGAAATTGGTTAGATTTTGCTCAAAAATTATAAAAGATGAAAGGCTAAAATTTTCGAAATTTTTTTTTAGAAGACCCTACTATTCAGGTCCAAAAATGAAAAAAATCGATCTAGTCTTCACAAAGTTTGTTATTTATTTAATCAATTGAATTCCGCTGCAGAACAAGTCATTAGCCGAATGAAACTGCAAAGTAACTTAGAATGTAATATAGAGAAGAAAAAAAATATAAATAAAAATAAACATAACATCAACATATAATATATCCCGGTATTCAACTAAGCGCTAAATTAAGTTTCAGGGATATATGTTGACGAATGAATGTTTGCTTATTTATACATTATTAATAGTGACAAATGAGAAACAAAATCAAATATAAAGGGATGTTTTGATTTAAATTAAATGTAGCGCACAAGGCTTGAAAATGTTTAGTAGTTAGTTATGCATCGTAATGCTTTTAACCGTATTAACGGGCAAAAGGGACAGATCAAGTAAGCGGTAATGATCGCTGAACATTTTACACGTTACCCGGAATGGATTGAACAACATATAATTGCATTGTGGTAGCTGCAAGCGGACAAAATGTCTTGAGACCCTACTGGGGATGTGAAAGTTAATAAGTTCTAATAAAGCCGGCGAAAAAACATCTCCTTTTATTAGGTCTAAGACGATGGTTACATCCAATATTTCACAACGTTTTTCAAAGGTGGGCACGTCAATGAACTTCAATCTAGCGTAGGACCCCATCACAAACCTGGCAAAGCAAGCACCAAGAAGTCCCCTTGAACAGATTCCAAGAGTTAAACGTGGCATTTATAACTAGGAAGCCAAACTACCGACCAGCACTCAAGAGTTACTCTAACTAAGAAATTATACAAGCGCTTCGTAAGTTATGGGTGACCAAATTTTCCTTTTTCCTTCATTTCATTCTACAAGTTCTGAAGCTCTAGCAATAATAATTTGCAGTAGCAAACTGAGTAGTGCCTCTGCCAAGAAATTCAATATCTCCGACGAGGTTTTTGATGCTGATTTTGAATTCGGCTATTGAATCAATACAATTTCTTCCCGTTTTAGTCTCCATTTCGAAATACGAAGCTATACTGTCTTTGAGATATCAGCAAAAGATGAACTTTTGAGAAAACAGTCATCGAAGGGGAAAAACTTGGAAAAAAATTTGAATACGAGGTCCACCCGTGTGTTCCTTAAACGGTCAGTACATGCTATTCTTTTACTTGTTATAGTCTGAGAAGGCACTTAAATGTTACAAATGGATGGTAGGACATTTTTGATAAGTTCACTTGAAAACTTTCGGTAATAAAAATGATTGGCCTTGTTTTGGGCCCAAAATTCAATTTTTTCCGATACTCGGCAATCATACAAGAATTGATTCAACAAAATTGATATAAATTTTTATCCTTTCTCTAAATTAAAAATTTAGACCGGTCACTCTTCTTGCTTCAGACCCCACTAAATTAAAGATCCCTCACGAAAATGCTTCCGATGTTTTCCCATTTTTTGATATTTTTTCAAACGATTTATTGAATACATTTAATGGCTTTCTCAAATATTATTATTCTATTATCGTCTTTTTCGTCCCAAAAGAATTAAGAAAAACCTATTTGTTTAGAATGTTGCAGTGGCTTTATCCTTTAATTTAATTAATATTTTATTGATATATTTTCGGAAATTTATGGTAATGCATACGCTTTTTTATAAAAAACAAATCATTTAAATTTAAACATAGCATAGCATACAAACATGTTTCCATTTGAGAGCTTAATGAATTAAGGCATATGGTTATTTATCAATTGGTGGGAAAATTGAATATTTCAACATTTAATAATAATTTGATTAGCATTATTTTTACTTTATTTAAGAAATATTTTCATTGATTTATTTATTTATTTATTTATTTTCTTTTTTACTTTCCATTTCATTTAATATTTTTGTTTTTTTTTTTTTATTATCAAGCGTCAGTTATTCAACCTTCGAAATTCGATTTTTTTAATCAAATATTTATGCATATTTTCGTTTTTTCTTTAGCGTTGCCTAAGCTCGTTTTGATCTAGAGAGCATAACACTAAGCACATCGTTGCAAACATTTACAAAATCGAAAAACCTTTAAACCAATTCCCATCTATATGAATACTGACGTTTGCTCACATCCCTGACCAAAAAACATGAAGAGAAAAAACCAGCTAATCCATGCCTTAAAAATATAAAACAACAATAGCAATATTTAAATGGTTCACGTTTTTTCTTCACGCTGCAAAAAAAAAAAAAAAGAGAAAGAATCAACGCATAACCACACATGCCAGGCTATTGAGCGGAATAAGTACAGTTTTTTGTTTGGCTTGGTATTGGATATAAGCTAGAAATCCTTGTCGTGGGTGTCGTCGTTATGTTTGTCTATATACATCCAGTTATTGCTGCCTTTGTTAATATTGAACAGTGACAGTTTTTTAGTTGGCGTAGTTAGTCGGATGGCTTTATAGAAAGACAAAAAAAAAAAAAAAAAAAAAAACGGAAATACAAAAATACTATTTTATGTAAATGTATTGCGTTGGATTGCCCAACAAATTGACATTTCAATTTGTTATAATCGTTAAGTCAATACAAAGAAGCTAGTTTTGCTTACATCCCTGTATAAGGACAAGTCCTCATTCAAAAACACATTTAAAGTTAAAATATAAAAAAAGAAATATATTTTCCTAAAACTTTATTAATGTTAGTAAGACACTGGTTATGGAACTAATTGAAATCTAAGTATATTTCAGATCTGAGGGATTGAGATTTTGAGCTCAATTAGTCTTGTCTATCCAATTGAAAATTTGAGCTGATGTTTGCCATTTTTCTTTTTATCTTCTTTTTACAAGAAGAACCCGATAATTGTTGTTTGCTGTTGATAGGCATGGCATAGCATGAAAATCAGTGCTTCTAACAGTGCTTCGTTTGTTAAAAATCGAGTTAATCGCGTTTCTTTAAAATATCTGATCTGCATCCAATGAGATAAGACGATTGAAAAGACATTGTTCCGGTATTGTTACATGGTTTCCTTTGGGTAGGGATCACCTTGCCATTTTGCGTATGCAATAAAAAAAAAAAATTGAAAGATCGCGCTTTAATTTTTCGGCAGAAATAAAATTTTAAGTTCAGTTAAATTGATACAAATAGGTTTCCCAGGGCAGTAGTACTTTTCTTAACATATACCGCAACGTTAAATTACGTATAGCATCCTTTGAACCTAATTTGGCCATTTAGAAATCTGTTTTTTGATATGACCAATCACAGAGAGGATGTTTCCTATTCGTGTAATACGGTGAAGGCCAAAAAAGAGAAAGGAAAGAATAAGAGATAGGAAAATAGTGGCCGCAGCCTACAATGGGTAGATAGCATACCTTTACCGACTGAGCACTTACTACAGCTACCATAAGCGAAAACTCTACTGCTCTTGAGGTTTGGAACCAACAAGCTTTCCGTACGCAACTTTGTTATAGGTTTGAAGAGAAAAGCATAAACAATTCAAGTTCTTCTCGATGTGGTTAATTTATTTTTATGTCCGTTGCCGTAGACCTGGAGGCTCAGAAATTCTATCGCCATTCTATTGATCAACACATGATTTTGAACCAAATTAGACTCCGTGATGGCCACATCACGTCAACTCATTTCTTTGTCATATTTTTTCGATGAAGCCCAAGTATTTTACGGTTATTCTGTACATATAGTATACGGTTGCATGTAAGCTAGTATGTGTGAGCAATGGATTACAGTAAAGTACAGCATTGGCATTGGTAAGCCTAGCTTAGAATTAATCATTTATATACGTTATGGGAAATGAATACATTGTCGGTGCCAGTGAAGTAATTATGTTCACAAATGTGAATCTCCAAGTTAATCAGAGTTAACAAATTGCATGTGGCATGATTATATATTATATTATTTACTATTAGATATTATCAGTGATCCTAATGTAAGAACATATACAGAAGGAAAGAGCAAACTTTATAACGTATAATAGAAAACCAGGAGTGGTTACAAGTTGTTTGCACGCGTTCAGAGGTCCTTTGGTCTCTCCAGGCCACCTCTCTTAAAAACAAGTCTGACTTGGGAGGCAACTTCTGGAAAATGCAGAGTATGTATGGAAAAATTTGTTTTTTACAGCCTTACGTTAATGTTATTCTTAACAAACAATGTTCGTAGACTAGTGCTGCGCATTCAATAGACCAGATTTCGTCCAATTAGAAAGATGCCTATAAGAAACCTATTTCAAATTATCAAATGTATTTCTTCTCTTGCTTTGTAACATTATAAAGTTTATTTCTTTCGTTTCTGTTCAACGCAATATAACGCTTTGTAAGCTTGATTTGCTGCACGTTTTTACCCTCTTGTTGGTTGATTCGACATTGCCTCGAAGCAATTGTTTGTTTTAATTTTTTAAATTGTTTTTAGTTTAATTTTATTTAATTTTTATTTACATTGCATTACAACATAGCTTTAGGCCGTTTAGTAGATGAACATATAGATAAATAAATGAACAATTATTTGAACATATAAGTAAACAATTTTAAATGCTAATCGGACTTAATAAAGATACGTGACATTATGCAAAAATAATAGACAAAGCCTAGTAGAGCAAATATTGTTAATG